>PVJL010012539.1:0-36670 GCA_004026885.1 Lyroderma lyra | reverse complement strand
TTTCCCAGGACAGGTGTTGGGGTCCTTCCTAGAGGTTCGGGGACGTTTCTGGGACCAGAATTACGCCGAGGACTTGTGTCCAGACCCGTCAGCCCGGGGAAGCTTGGCTCCTTCCTCGTTTTGCTTGAGACGAGTTTCCAGGCAGCCCCTGAGGCCGGGGCGGGAGGACCCGCGGTGACTGCGTGGGTGACCTGCGCTCTGCTCCTGTCCTCCGCGGGCAGCAGAGCGCGCACGAGCACTGCCGACTGGCGCGACACCACGCAGGCCCTCAAGGATGGCACCGACGTGTCCCTTCATGCCGTCCTTTATCCCGCGGGAGGGAACGACGCAGACGTGGGGACGACGACACACGGGCCCCACCTGCCGGCACCTTCCCACACCGGTCACAGCTCCAAGTAAAGGACGTTACTCCAGGAGCCGGGGACAGGCGCAGGGGACAGGCCCCGTGACGAGGGAGCAGACAACTGGCCCCGAAGTTGCCTTCTCTGCGGGAAAGCGGGAAAGCGCCGCCGCCCTGGCCTGCCCCAGAGGTGACAGCTGCGGACCCTGCAGGCCCTCCCAGGCGGCCCCACCCGGCCCTGCCTCCCCTGGGACCCGGGGCCTCCTGCGGCGGCTCCCCGGTGACAGAGGGCCCGCGGGGCCCCGGCCACCCACAGGCCAGGGGCTGAGGAAGCTGCGCAGTGACTCACCCAAGGCCCCCGCTCCGCCAGCGTTTACAGTCAGGGCCCTCGGTCGTGGGGGGCTGGGGCTGCGGGCCTGGGTTGCACGGCCGGGGCCCCTGGGGACACGTGGTGACCCTTCTCCGAGCCGGAAGCCGCGCCGCGGCGCCGCGTGCTGGTGGCAGAGACGCGTGTCCTCCCGGGGCCCCTCCAGGTGAAGCGCCCGGGGCGGCGGGCGTCTCTTTATTGGGCGCCGGCCCCGCAGGTGGGCTCCGCCCCCGGGACGCCCCGCCTCCCACGGGCCCCACCTGCCGGCACCTTCCCACACCGGTCAGCGCCCCCCGCCCCAAACGGCGGGCCACGCACAGGCTTCCGGAAGCCCCACTTGCCCACATTTCCACGCGCTTCCCGAACTTGCGTGCGCGTGGTCAGTGAGGACCCTGGGGCAGCGCGGTCGCCTTGGTGAGCCGGGCACGTAACAGCTAGAAGTGCCCGGAGGGCGGCTCTACAATTAGTGTTTGATGTCGGCTGCACTGCGGGCTGAGTGCCGGCAGCACGTCGTGGAGACGCAGACTTCCGCGCCCCCGGTCAGCAGCTGGCGCCGCCTCGGCGTTCCCACGGGGGTCGGCGGCCGGGAACTCGGCTTTCGTCATGAACGCGGCTGCGATGCCACGTCCGCGTGCGTCTCGCGATGAATTCACGGCGCGGACGGAGCCTGCGTGCACCAGCTGTGCGTCGGCGCGGGGCCGCTGCTGACAGCTGCACTGGGAGCCAAGCGCGATGGCACCTGCTGGGAACCACGACCTGAAGCAACTATGTGATCACGTGCCAACCGCCGCCCGGAAAGCGCCGCACCTGCGGTCCGTCAGTCCTTCTTAACGGGCCGCTCGGAACCAGGTGATGGCACACGAGCCGCCAGCAGCTGGTCCGCGCCGACGTCAGAACGAACCTCACGGAGGCGGCGCGCACACGTATTCCGTGCACCCTGCACGTGTGTGTGCTGGAGGCCCAGAACTTTCTTTGAGCGAGTGTGTTGGGACCAAAGTGGTTTTATTTGCAGCGTGCAGCGGTCCACCACGGTTTCTGAAATGGGAGGAGGAAATTTTATAATGCAAGGTGATCGCTCCAGACAAAAGCTTTTTCTCTTATCTCAGGCAACTTTTTGTGTCCTGATCCCAGCCGGAGAGAGGCATACCACCACCACCACCACCACCACCACCACCACCACCAACAACAACAAAAAGTTATCTCACAATTGGGATAACATTGGGATAGCAGCACGCCAGCCCACACTGAACTAGAACAGACACGCACATTAAAATGACCATTTAGAGACACCAACCTAATTATTACCACTATTTCATGTGTAATAGAGACATGGAGGATGGGAATAAAAGGACTCACACTGAACAAAAATTAAGTCAAAATAGAAATAAAGATTTAATTTTAAAACCCGAAACTACAAAATTTCTAGGAGATAACATAGGAAAAAAATCTTTTAAATCTTGGTTTGTAGATTTTTAAAATATGATACCCAAGCCTGGTTCATAAAGTTATTTTAAATATCTGTAAATGAGACATCAACAAAATTAAAACTGTGCTTGGAAACAAACTAGTAAAAAATGAAAACACAAGACCTGGAACTACCTTTGCACGAGTATATCCAGTACAGAATTGGATCCATGGCGTACATAAAAAGACAATCTGTAGAAGGCTCAAACATCGATAAGAAAACAGACGACAATTAACCAAGATGCAAAGCACTTTCTGAAACGGAAACTTCACCGGCGATGAAGCGGCAAATGGGCATGAAGGAGACTCCTCAAAGCCGTCATCACGGAGGAAGTGCAGACTAAACAGCAGTGGACAAGCCTGTTAGAATGGCCAACGTGTCCCCAAGGACGGACCAGAGCAAATGCCGATGTGACGGGGAGTAACTGCTGGGCACACGATGCGGTCTGGGACCCTGGTTGGTAGCACCTTTAAACTGTCAGTGTGCGCGTGCCACCTACGCCTGCGCAGTAAACATGGATCCCGCAGGGGCGGAGACCTGAAAGGCACACAAAGGTGCATGAACAGGTGAAGGGAAAAACAAAAAGGGAACGCTACTTAGTGACGAAGAGGAATGCACTAAGGACACACGGGACATTCATGATGTGACAATCAGGATCCCGAGCCGAGGAAGTCAGGACAGGAAGGCAGCATACCCTGAGTTTCCGGTTATGACGATCTGAAAAATTGACCTGATCTACAGTGACAGGAAGCGTTCTGAGGATGGATCATGAGCGCGGTGCGGGGGGACGGGTCCCAAAGGCCCCGGAGGAATGCTGGGAGTTCGTGTGTTGGCGCTCCGCACTGCGGTAACCACCGCAGATGTGCACTTACAGCTTACCAAACTGTACACTTAAAGGCGCGTGGGTCATGCCGTGCAAATGACACCGCAAATTATTTCCATATTTAAATGTTTATGTCCTGAATTGTCTCTGAATCAGGACAAGGAGGCTTTGACTTTCTTGTCTGTTAATTGCAATCATCAGAGATCGGTGTTTGGAGGCATTGGTCCTTTCTCCCCCCACAGCCATTCTGATGGCCGCTTCCCCTCAATAATGGTTATCTTTACTTGTAAATAGGAAGTCCGGCATCACCCCCCGCCACCCAGCACTCCTGCAATCCACTGAACCCATTGCACCCCACGGACATTGCACCCCACGGACATTGCACCCCACGGACATTGCACCCCACGGACATTGCACTAGAGTTAGCACAGATACACATTTACGGGGGGCTGAGAAGATGAGTGAATCAACTTATTTTGTCCTTTTGAAAACCCATCTCTAAATAGCAACGCTCAATCTACCACTTGACAAATCAGTGTAAGGGAGTGCTGATAGTATTTCTAGATGACAGATCAGTTTAAAAAAAAAAAAAATCTCTAAATTGCCCTTTAATCAGAATCACAGTCAAGGAGACGAGTTTCCAGGCAACCACGCTGAGGCTGCAGGAGCTGACGAGGCTTCCTCAGACCTTGGTGAGGAGGGCAGTCCATCCGCCCCTTTGCAAGGACAGTGGCCACGTGCTACCTGTGACCACATGCCATTTGCGAGGGTGAATCTAAGTGACAGGAATTGGAGGGAAAAATCCACTAACGGTTCAGAATGCCGAGATGTGCCATGGGCCTCCCCGTGCGCAGACCCTCACAGCTGTCCTTGTCACCTGACTCATGGTCAAGGGAACTCCTGAAAATCCCACAACCTGCCCATAACTGAGGCTCTGTCATTGAAGGTACCCTGCAAAGGTGTCCTCCATGAGTGATGTCAGACTGGTTTTGGTGTACACAAGCATGTGAGAGCATGCAGGTGTGGGGAAAGCTGTAGCCCAGAGCAGAGCAAAGGGCTGGGCTGGGGGGACAGCGGGGCATGTGTGAAGTCCTCGGCCTGAGCAGCATTTATTCCTTGTCATTTGTGCTGCTGTCACTGTTGACTTACTGCTTTTGTGTGCCTCACAAGACTTGCTTTCTTCATTTAGACGCACATGTTGTTAGAGGCAAAAATCACTCCAAGGGACAGTCCCCATTCTGCTGTGAGTTAATGAATTTCAGCCACACTTTGAAAAGGGTAATTTCTTCACGAAAGAGAGATGACCCTCCCACAAATTCATATGCTGAAGCATACCCCCCAGTGCGGAGGCACCGCAGAAACGGTGCCTTTGGGAGGTGGTTAGAACCTGAGGATGGCGTTAATGCCCTTACAGAGAGGAAGAGACGGGAATCTCTGCGCAGGTCACGTGAGGACGTGTCAGGAGGAGCCCCCACCACGAACCCCACCGTGCTGGCACGTTGGTCTTGGAATTCCAGCCTCCAGGACTGTGAGAAAGAAGTCCGTTTCAGCCACCAGCCTGTGGTGTTCTTTGTTAGCAGCCCACATTGATTAAAACAAACATCTCTTTTGCTCTGAGCTTTACTCAAAGTTGGCATTGTGACTCATTTTCTTAGTGGTTGGAAACGAAAGGTCTAACAACTCCTCCTGTGCCCGCAGACTTCGGAAATCTGTGAGAGGCTGCAAGGGCTTTGACTTTAATGAAATTTATTTCTCATTCTCTGGAACGCAAGCTTCTTCTCCAGGCATCTAGGAAACCTGCCACTTTGAGCCTTCCGGGTAATGTCAGCACATTATGAACATGAAAGATCACCAATATGCCCTGTGGGCTTGTCCAATCTTTGAAGTCCCTTTGGAATTAATTATGACACCAAGCCAGAGATCTGATGTTACACCTCAGGGTTCTATGCTTATTGGAATAGGAAAAACAAAACAAAAGTATTGGCAGAATAAACAGCTGCTTACCACGTGTCAGGGCTCCCAGTGAATAAAGTCAGGTTGGAACATCAGATGAAACTGCAATAAGCAGTTGATAAATCTGTTTTATAAAATGTGCCACAGTGCTTAAACATGAGGGCAATAAAAGTCACCGGGTCTCCTTATTTTAAGACTTTTTGGGTGACACTGATCTTTATGGTTTCTCTAGGACTATTTTATAGCTTTTACTTGTTTATATTTTAGAAGAGAAAGGGCTTTCCCTTTTAATTTGCTATCAAGTTATTCTTCATTTTGTAATGTTGAATGTCAACTGTAATTGAAAAATTAAAAAGATATTTAAGTTATTCTTAGACCTGTAAAGTATGGCAGCTCTTCCATTTACTGATAATATTATTCAAAAACCCTCTGAACGGGGAAATAGCCCTGGGCTGGGTCAGGAAGCCTACCGGCTCTGCAATGAGAAAGACCTAATGACCGCATAGTTTGTATTTTTAATATGTTGTGCTACTTGGTGACTATGTGAGCAGTGTGTGCTGAAGATGCAGCGTTAAACAGGTAAATGGACACAGATGTGCAGACCTGCATGTTAACGGTGTTAGTGCAGCGTTCTTCCCCAAATAACACTCTCTCTAATTTAATGAAGTCTGACCTGTGATGGGGACTTAGGTCTATAAATTGGACGGATGACCACTTCTCCAGACAGACCTCATCAGACTGATGTTTCCGAGTATAAAAATCCAGTAGGACTTTAATGAGATGGCCACCTATTCTGGTCAGACGCTTGGTCCACACTCTCTCCCGCTGGTCATAAATATGCTCGCCTACTCTCTGGTGATGAAATACAACCCTTGAGCTTGGTATTCCCTTTTAAATCAGAAAACCCATTTCAACAGGAGTGTTTGTCGCCTGCATTGTCTGCCTTCATTAAACAGCAACGAAAGCACTTTCCAAGGATAAGGCAACATCCCTCAGCAAATATTTTATCAACGTTTTCATAAAAGAAGTACATTCTGGGCCCTTATGGGAGTAAGAGATGGACCCGTGCCATCACAAATGAATGATTCCTGTCTAAGGCTTTGGGTCACTTTCTACACTTAGCAAATCACGTCAAACATGTTAGGTTAAATTAGCTATGGGCACCACCAGTCACAGATACCACCAATTCAGCTGAGCCGAGTTTAAAACCTCACAGCAATTTGATTACCAGATCTAACCTGGACCCTGCTGAAAGGCCACTGCTATCAGCAGTTTCGGCCTAACTCTCTCCCTTCCTTCCTAGACTGTGTGCTGGTAGGAGCTGCTCCTGATCACATTCTTCAGGAATTCACTGATACCAAATCAAAACATTCTGCCCTGTTTTGGTGCATATCAATTTTGAAGAACGAATGTGGGTAGGAGCCATATGGAGAGTTTGGCGTATGCAGAAACATCTTCCAAGGTGTGTGGACAGAAGGGGGAGCAGAGCAATAGGAGAGCTGGAACCAAGGTGGGCCCTGAGGGGTGGTGGTTTTATTTGGTTCTGATTTTTTAGATAAAAATAAACTTCAGTATGTTTAATGCTAAAGGGAAGGGTTACTGAGAGAGAGAGAGAGAGAGAGAGAGAGAGAATGAAATTAAAGGGATAAGAGGGCATAATGGCATAGTAGTGGAAGGGACCCAGAGAAAATATGTAGAAATTTGGCTAAGATAAAAAAAAATGAAGGAGAAAAGGAAATACAAAAGTCAGGTAGTTATAGATATTGATAAGCATTAGGCTGACGCTACTAATGAGGTTACTTATATCAATTTATTCCCACTCACTAACCACGCAGTATTTATCTAGTCCTTTCCATGACAGAGACCACAGTAGGCTTTTGGGACACCATGTGAAAAAGATGTGGCACCTGTTTCTCTAGAGTTTACACTGCATCTTTAAGAAGACCTCTCAGACCTGTTGAGATGGACAGGAAGCCATGTAGGTCTTCTGGGAAAGGACGTCATCAGTCAAGGCCAGTGTCCAGAAGAATGATGGAAGCCTGAGATCGCAGCCATTTTGTTTGTTTCGGGGGTTGTTGCAAAGGAGTGGAAGCATGGTTACCCGACAGGAAACTGGTTATAGCCTGTTACATCCTGGACAACTAGAACTGCACTGTCGGTCCTCAAGTTACAGGACGTGTTATGGGATAAACAGGGCCAAGCCTCCGGGATTCAGACAGAACACAGGCTGCCTGGGAGGGACGGGCCACACAGAAGGAGTTTGGGGTTTAATGGGGATTAGAACAGTGGAAATGACAGAAGATTAGAGGGGCGATTTTAGGTTCTATCCCCACGGATTGCAACCACTTTGAAAAGATCAGCCTGCAGACACAGATTTACTGTGCTGAGATGAACTTTGTTTGGCATAATAAGTTTATGTTGCAGTCACACTGAGTCTCTGTGTATTAATCTCCCAGATCCAGGGAAGAATCAAACTTTCCTTTAGGATGTTACAGCTTGAATAATGAAATACAAACACACATATTGACTTGTGTCTGCATTTATAACCACAGCTCTAGTCAGCTCATTGTTATTTTTGTTCAAGTAGCAATGAGTATCTTACTTAGAAACATGGGGACAAATAACAATAGGCACTACCTCAAAATGAAGGTAATTTAGTAGAAAAGAAAAATAACTGGGCAGATAGAGGGAGGGGTATAAGGATGAGTGGAGAAGATAACTGCTTTTTTCATAAGACATTAAATAAACTTTGCTTTTAAATATATCTACATATGTTATGGGGACAAAATAACAAACTAAAATGTAAGAAAATAACCACAAAAAAAGAAAGACTCAGAGGAGACTGCTATGTGTACAAGGTGTATAAAATGAGCAACTTCAGGCTCAGGGAAGGTAGGCCACTTGTGGGCACAATCGTAACTGCTGACATAATTATAACCAAGGCAGTTGGTTCCTGACCTTGTAGAAATCAGTATTTTAGATAAAGAAAGCAAATAAACTTCCATCTATATTGTAGTATTGTGGTAGCTTAGATTAGACCTATTTTCTCATCCACAACCACCAAAATAACTGGATAAAATGCACAAAAACCCAAGGTCCTTGAGGGCATTCGGAAGCAATCAATGCAGCTGGGACTTGATTAGGCAAGACCCCAGAGAAAAGAAAAGTATAATACAAAATGCTGAGCCTGGAATTCTGTATGGAATTTCCTCTCCAAACATTTGCCAACTTCTAAGCTGCTAAGGGGTGAATAACCAAGAAATGAAAAGTAGTGGCTAAGAAGCTAAACCCTAAGCAGAGCAAAGGAGGTACTCTGGTGAGAACCCTGACCTTCCAAGGAAACTCTTAATGGCTGCACTGAATAGACAGCAACGCTGAAAACAGGCAAACTCACCAGCCAAGTCTATCTCTGAGGGCATCAAAGTGAGCTTCTGCCATTATAACTGTGGACAAGAATAAAATCAAACATAGTCTCAAGAAAGGCCACTTTATACAGAGAATCTACTAAATTTCATGTCCAGTCTTCAATGAAAATTGCCTGTCATTCCAGGGGTGGACCTACCGGCAGAGCAGATACTATCTACCTCAAATTCCTAGCTAACAAGGGGAAGTTTTTGCCAGCAAAGACAGTCTATAAAACAGAACCCAAAATGAACCCTCGTGGTCACTGCAACACTATTCACGATGTCCAAGATGTAGAAACAAACAAAATGTCCTTCCACAGATGATGGAATAAAGAACACGTGGTACCTATGCACGATGGAACCTTTCTCAGCTATAAGAGGAAGTACTGCCATTTGCAACAACATGGACGGATCTTGAAGTTATCATGCTAGAAGTCAGATGGAAAAAGTTGAGAACCATATGATTTCACTCACATGTGGGATATAAAACGAAAAGCAACCAACAAACAAGACAAACAAACAAAAACTCATAGGCACAGACAACAGTATAGCAGTTCCCAGAGGGAAAGCGGGGAGGGGGCTAGAGAAGGGGAAAGGGGTCAAATACACGGGGACAGAAGGAGATAGGACTTTGGGTGGTGAGCACACAATGCAACACACAGAGGATGTGTTATAGAATTGTATAATTTTATAATTGTATAATTTTATTAGCCAATGTCACTCCAATAAGTTTGATAAAAAAGGAAATTATAGATCTGTAATTAAATATTATTAAGTACTAATAATCCAGTTGAGATATTCAGTAGCATATTAGAAACAGTAAAAGAGAGAATTAGTGAACTGGATTATAGGTCAGAAGAAAAATTAGATAATAAAGCACAAACAGAGAAAAGGATGGAAAACACAGAAAAAAGGTCCCAGATGGATATGGGTGTGACATACATGTAACGTGATTCCCAGAAAGGTAAGGAACGGAAAGAGCGAGGGAGAAGGACGAACACAGCATCTGAAGAAAAGCTGTTAACATTTTTCCAAATCTGACAAAATAAATTCACAAATTCAAGAAATAACAGATTCAGCCCCAAGTTAAATAAATATAATAGAAGTCACACCTTGAGAAAGAATGATTAACATCCATTAAACGAAGACAGATACGAAAGGCGGACCTTAAAATCACCCACGTGCGTTACTTTGAAATTACCCAGAGCTTTCACCAGTGACGGTTACTAACGCAGCAATGATGGAAGTCTGAAGATGACGGAACATCTTCAAACCGAAAATCATAAAAAGCAAACTATGAAACTAGAATTCTATACTCAGTAAAGATAGACTTTCACAAATGAAGACCGGATTAAGACATTTTCAGGCATTCAAAAATCTGAAGTGATTGACTTTTCAAAATAAGTTCACTGGTGGAAATACAGTGATTCCAGAATCTTCACAAGGCAGGAGGATTAGAAAGCCAGGAGGGGAGCATGAAGCGAATGCTGAATAACTGTTGATTAGGTAAAACTGGGCCCATGTTAATCTGGCATTCCAAACCAGACTTCTGTCCCTCTTGCTGAGGCGTGGCCCTCACAGCCGAATCAGGCTGTCCTCCCACCGTCATGTCCTCAGGTGCCCCTTCGAATTCATGCTGCTGCGCTTGGGGGATGGGTCTTCCTCAGACACACCGTAATTAAAAAACAAAAACAAAAACAAAAAACAAGTTGGCTGAATAACTGAAGAAAGGAAAAAGGACCAGGGAGCTGAACTCGCGTGCTTACATCCAGCCCGCATTCTGGGCTCGTTGCCGTTCCTGCCCTTAAAGATGGAATTCAGTTTTTGAGGCAAAGGCTTCTGCTCTGATCTCAAGTCTTGGTGACTTTAGTTCTAGTCACTGAGCTGCCTTAGCACTAAAATGAGACAATAGTTCAGAAGTACCCTTTCCCTGCCCCCAACTGTTTTATTTCTTGATACCCTCTTTCAGCAATTTGAGGCAAAAGACTGGAATAAAAGGCCTTAAACTAGAAAACTGTATATAACTAATGCCCTCATCTTAACCTTTTCTTTTGGGATTCCCAGTATATTTTATCTTAAGATTTGTTTGTGCAAAAAATTTTTTCAAAATGATGCTAACTTGATTTCCAGTTGGACGAGATGGAGTAAATGCATTCCACTCCATTCTTCTGAATAATTATAATTAAAAACTTTGCATAATATGTAAGAAACAAATATCACAAAACTGAAAAGATGGAGGAAAGAAAGCCAGGCTGGCTAAGCATGTTGAGGTGTGAGAAAGGACACGGTGGTGAGTTCCTTTTTTAACCCCCGGGTATCCCAGTCTGGAGAATCCCTTGACATGAGAAAAGGCCCAAGGAGCACCCACTTTGTCTAGCCAAGGGAGCCCACCAGGGGTGGCCAGCAGAACAAATCCTCAGCAATACCCAGGAGGCTTGTGGCTGGCAGGGTGGCATCCCTTTCTCACAGCTAGAGTGGGAGGACCTGGGAAGGGATGGGCTGGAGAAAGGGGTTCTCCACAGCAGTCTGTGAAATGTGAGGCCACCCGGAGTGTGGACCCAACAAGGACCAGCACAGCCAAAGGTCTGAGGACTGAACTCCACTGACAAGCCCTCCTGAGATTTCAGATCAGCTCTCGTGTGGCACACTCACTGGGGGACCACAGGGACTTGCGAAGGCTTCAAGAATAACATTTAAACCCGGTCCACAAAGCAGCCAGGACATACATGCATCAATAGGGTAACTACCTGCTAAAATAGAGGATTTAAACAGGAACTGAGGTCTCATAACACAACACCCAAAATATCCGAGGTACGAGCAAAAATTAATTGCAAGAAACAAGAGTATCTCAGTTCTAATGAGATCAGACAGAGAACACACACTAACAAGGGGGAAAACAGATGCTCTAATTATCTGACAGGGTTTGTTGTCTTTAAGTAGTTACAAGGTGAGTAAACGAAAACTCTGGATAAAACATGTGCTGCTCTGCTGTGGAGAAAGTAACCTGCACAGATAAATTGCCCTTGTGGGCCCTTAAGTGGAGAGCATATAAATACACTGAAAGGCTCTTGGAACTTGAACCCGAGTTTGAAAGATTAAACCTAGGAGATGATTTGTTCAACAAATACGCCAGTGAAATGCCTACCAGCATGACTAAATCAGAATCTCTGCCTTCCAGGAACTTAAAATCGGTCAGTAGACATGAGACTCGTCCAAAGATGACATAACTTAGTTACACCCTAGATTACGTATGGCCAAACACAAGCATGCATGAATGATGGCCAGGAGAAATCCTGAAAGTCCCCGTGAGCGACGGGCTGAGGCACATACCCGAGGGCGTTTCCATGTCTGTAACTGCAGCTATGCACAGACACCCCTCCTCTTGCGTAGTTCTGCAGCCGCCAGAAGGGGAACTAGCAGCCCTGGCACCCGGTCAGGACAAGGTGCGGCACCCAAGTACACATTCTTGTGCATCGTGTTTAGGACAAAATCGTTTTTCCGCGTGAAATCCTGCATGCCCACTAACGTCAGCCTGGATCATGCAGATTTTTTTTAAATAGGAAGTACGTTCAATGAAGCACAACATAGCTAACCTGCTGCTGTCTCTGCTGCCCATCTGTATTTTTTCCTAGTACTTTTTCTAGCCTCTGTTGTTGACCTGACTTAATTAACCGGACACCTGGGAGACATTTTTTTGGTCATTTCACAGGAAATGACAGAGTAGAGTGGAAATGAGAGGGGCGCTTAGATCTAAATTTAATCATGGACAGAGTCCCACAGCTGGACGGAATGCAGCCACCGCCGCGCCAAGGTCCTTGCACGCTGCTTTTCCTAGGTGTGTCATCTGGGCCTTCATTCACTTCCTCTGGGACATTCCCGGAGAGCCACACAGCGACGCTTTCAGGAAGCAGGACACTGAACTTCCTGCACAAATCCTGCGCGCTCTCTCCCGAGCCGAGGACTTCCTGCTGTGCACTAGAACGGATGCCCATTATGGGTGCCATCCCTGAAAAATCAGGAAGATACGTGTCCTCACCTTTTCAGGTGGTTTTCTCGTCCTGATGCATGGGAGTAGAACTAGCCTTCGCCCACCCTCGTTATATGGCGTAGTCATTGTCGGCCACTCGGTTAGAGCATCCAGAAAACCTCTATGGTGAATCACTGCCTTTTAATTACTTTGGCCATAGAGTGCCTATGTCTTTAGTGAGGCAAGAAAATATATACGAGGGCTGTCTGGAAAGTATCCAGCCATGTAATATGAAAAAGAGGCATTCATGGCTGGGTTTTTTCCGGACAGCCCTCGTATTGTTGGGAGGGTAACTGGAGCCCAGAAGGGCAAGCTATTCTACCTGAGTCACTGAATAGTCTTGAGACAGGTCTGTGTCTCCCAGACATTCTAAAGACTGGTCACTTTTAAGGGACACAATATAAAATTTCCACCTCTTATTATAATTCACCAGGGCCCCTTATCTTTCTGTTGGTTAAATGTACTAAATATTTTATTGAAAAAATCAGTCATTTAAATGATTGCAAGTTCTTAATAGTCACTTCTTCATAATTTTTGACAAATGATTATGAACCCTTACCCTGTGCTAGACATTGAGTGTTTAGGTGCTGAGAAGACAGCAGTTAAAAAGAAAGGACAGACAGTACGTCTGCTCTCATAGAAATACAATTTTAGCCGAGTTTGGTGGCTAATCAACTAATAGACTAAGTCATACCTAACATGCCAGGGAAGTAACAGTGCTTTAGAGGAAAATAAAGCACGGCTCAGCCCATCCTGGAGGACTGGAGCTTGGCGACCTTGGCTTGTATGTCAGCAGGTTCTCTAACAGGTACATGGAGCACAGCCCTACAAGAAGCGTGGAGTGCTGTGGGTACCCCAGGGATAGCATCCACATTCGTAGGAGGAGTAAGTAACCATCCCTGGGGCCCATTCATCAAGGTTAAGAGATGAGGCCAGCATCTCAGGTTAAAACGAATGAGGGAGAAAGGGCAGATAAGAGCAAAGAGGCGGTGAGCTGCCTGTAGGTCGAGATAACAAACACTGATTTTGTTCTGAGCCGGGAAGCCACTGGGCGGTGTGGAGCCGGAGGACCACTGAACGACCTCTCCCTGTAAGGGCCTGGCCACTCACTGAGCAGGGAAGAGATGCTGAGCGGCAGTGACAGCAGACGGGGAAGTCAGGTGACATTGCCACATTCCGGCTGGGACGTGATGGGGGTTAGATTAGAGGCAGGTGTGACCTGTGGAAGGTGTCGTCTATCTGAAAGGAGACGGTCACTCTATTCGCTGATGTTCTGAATTTGCACATAGAGCCAAAAGGAAAAATAATGGGAATTCTCAAAGCATGTGGCCTGAAGAATGTGATCCTCACTGAGATGCGGAGCGGAAGTAGCCAGATGGGGAGGATTTTGAGAAGGAAATGCATACTTACTGACAAGGGCCAAACTTCCAAACTGGCCTTACAAACTGCGTAAACGGAGGAAACACTGGACCCGAAACGGCGTCCAGGACACGCATTTGGCCACGTTCCACGGAGCACGTCCTTCTGCGTTTCCCCATTCTGACTGAGTGTGGGTCACATCGTTAGAAAACTGTCCCTGTCATTTCTTTATTGTTCCCCACTGTAGACATGCTGCTCACATTCAGTAGCCTGCTTTTCACAGTGCTTCTGATGTCCTTGAACGAGCAGCCAAGAAAGCTGTGGTGCTCCAACACCATCTGGGAAAGGAAAGGAGGTGACAGACCTGTTGAGATGGAACCATCGGGGACAAGATGGCCCCTCTGGAATGAAAGGTGCTCTCTGAGCTCCCTGAAGGGACAAAACACCTTCGTCTGTCGCAGGGGGCTGAATCTGCCACCCTCCACTCTCTATTCCCAACACGCCTCATCTGTTGCCAGAGAGAGCCTGAAGTCACCAAGGCCAGCGCTCTTCTTTTCAGGAGTTTATTCACGACTGCACTGTGCCACCACCCTCAAGAACAGAACACTTGGCTGAGACCCACTCAGCATCCTGAGCAGGACCAGACGCCTTCAATGATGCCGGTCCCTGCGTCCTCAGCAGACCTGCACTCCTTCTTCACAGAGGGTCTTCAAAGCACGACTTCGTCTCGGCCATCTTCACATCGTCTTCACCTGTCCCCGGGATGTGCCCCAAAGTAACTACTGAAATGATGGTACTGGTCCCCAATACCAGGATCTGAAGAAATCATGACGCCACACGAATCCATGAAAAGAGAGAGAGAAGATGACATTAAAATATCTCCACTACACTGATTTCCCTGCTCTTTAATTATAACTGTTTTTTCAATGGAAACATTAAATCCAACAAAGACGTGCTTAGTGACAACTTAGAGAGGGCTTAGGTTTGGTTCAAAGGTGTATATTGGCCCCTCCTGTCCTTTACCCTGACTTCATGCACAGCTGTCTTCAACTTCTAAGTATTTATAGTGGTGTCACCACATAGTGTGTGATAGGGACGGGGCGAATGAACGAATGGATGGATGGATGGATCGATGGACACATGGATGGATCAATGGATGCATGGATGATATAGGTCAAATCCTTCATATTAATTAATAAAGTCCTGTTGATGGCATTGGGCAAGCAGTGTTTAGTCCAGGGAGCCACCTGGAAGCTGTTCTGTCATCTGTACTTGAATTCTGATGCTCACCCTGGTCAGTGACACTCAGCCTGCGGGGGGAGGAGGACACGTGGGGTCCAGTGAGTCTGACCTGCATAGTGCTGCACACAGCACCCACGAGCACGGCACGCCTGCTGGGAAGCTGTCGGGGCTGAGTGCTCCTGGACAACCACTCCCCAGCAGGGACGGCCAGGGGGACAGCCCCGTGTTAATTCAGAAGCTTATAAGCAGTTACTTAGAGCTCAAATGGTGTGGGTTATATTTTTTATGTTGGGGCCATTGTTCCTGATGAATTGTATCATCATGTATCTATCTTCCTGGACTTTCTCTAAGTTACAGTATAAAATGTGGTTTCAATGGGGTTTCCCGCGAGACGTGTCCGGTACAGCCATGCTGGTGGGTGGGCTTCCAGCTCCCATCACGGACCCGGCCTCTTCCTGACTCTTCACGTCTGTGCTCCTAGTAGCTTTGGCGTAGAATTCTTTTTATAGACCTTAGATCAGGGACATCATCTATTGTTTGCCCCAGGACCTCCACCTTGCCAATACTACATGTAAAATGAAGATATTCTTATTTTATCTAATTATGACTTTCCCTACAAATATCTATAAATTAGAGCAGCTTATTTTGTACTGATATAGATGTCAGATTCTAATAATAAATGCAGGTGGAGAGTAATAAGTATAGCCAAGTTTGTAATCCTAGTTTACCATTTTATA
This sequence comes from Lyroderma lyra, assembly GCA_004026885.1. NCBI lineage: Eukaryota > Metazoa > Chordata > Mammalia > Chiroptera > Megadermatidae > Lyroderma > Lyroderma lyra. The sequence goes on along the minus strand of PVJL010012539.1, from coordinate 20,953 downwards.
CCCAGAGTCCCAAAATGATAAAACCAGCCTGATTTGGGAAATATTTTACAAAGTATTTCCAACAAAAAATTAATATAAAACCTAAAGAAAGACATATAAGAAATGAACTTTTTATAAAGAATATTTTACAAAGAGTTTGTTAATATAATTTTTATATATTAAAAATTCTAGCAATCTAAATTATCTTGGAATTGTGTCCATTTCAGGATAATAATATTCATAGAGAAATGATGTGCACTAGTAGCATTACATGTTCAACAATTTCTATATTTATACAGAGATACTTTTCTACCAGCATAGTTGTTCCTGTATGTTTATAGCTGTTATTTATAACATGTATCTAGACACTTTACTAAAATAAAAAAACATTTTATACATAAAGAACTTTTACATACATGAATAAAATTTTTCTTGATTATAAAAAGCCTAGTCATTTTAGGAAATACATAAAATATAAAAATATGTAATAAAGTATACTAAATACAAAAGTATAATAGTAAATACTAAAATCAACTGTGATCTCCACATATCTATGTTTTAGTCCCTGATTTTTCTTTTCAAATAAATTTATAAACTCTTTTATTATATTAACAATTTTTTGGATAAAAAAATCTTACTCTCAGCTGTGAAGAGCCATGCACTCACACCTCTGCTAAGCCTTCACTCACTGTGCTAGTCTCAGTGCCACTGCTGAAAACTACATCCTCCTGCTATTCTTGGTAATATATCAACATATACGGTCTCCAAGGTGATAACTCTCGTATCTCATTACTGTAGTGCTTTACCTGATTGAAGCAGGTTGTGATTGTGACTCCCAACCAACCAAGTCTCACACACCCGTCTGCCCTACACCCCACCTCAAGTAACCTGACAGCCATGAAATTCAAGGGTGAGTTCTGTGAGTTCAGTGTGTTTCTCCCATTATTAATTATGTGCAGTGTGGTTTCAGAGTCTGATTCATTACATCAGTGTCACCTGTTAGTGAAAACTGTGGTCTCCAGATTAACACCAGCCCAAGAGACAAGCACCCAGGTGGCACAGAGATGCGCTGTCTAGTGAAAGCCTACAGGGAGCAACCGGAAACAATGAACCTGATGTTTATTCTTTTAGAAAGGGAACTATCTCTTAGAGCAGTTTTAGGTTTTGAGAAAAACTGAGGGGAAGGTACCGAGATTTCCCATATGCCCCGTCATCAGACGTGCACAGCCTGCCCCAGCAGATGGTACATTTGTTACAATTGATGAACCTACATTGACACGTCAGTTCCATCCAGAGTCCATAGTTGATATCAGGGTCACTCTTGGTGCTGTACATTCTATGGGTTTGGACCAATGTGCAATGAAAAGTACCCATCATTATAGTGTCACACAGAGTAGTGTCACTGCCCTGACAACCCTCTGTGCTCCACCCGTTAATTCTGCCACCTCCCCCAACCCCTGCCAGCCACAATCTTTTCATTGTTCCTATAGTTGTGCCTTCTCCAGAATGTCACAGAGTTGAAATCAGATAGTATGGGGACTTTTCAGATTGGCTTCCTTCACTTAGTCACAAGTATTTAAGTTCCCTCCCTGTCCTTTCATGGATTGATGGCTCATTTCTTCTTACTGCTGAATGACATTCCATTGTCCGGATGGACCACAGTTTATTTATCCATCACCCACGAAGGACACCTTGGCTGCCTGCAAGTTTTGGTGATTATGAATAAACTGCTATAACCCTTCATGGGCAGGTTTTTGTGCAGACATAAATTTCTACCTCCTGTGGATAAATACCAAGGAGCACAACTGCTGGATGGTAAGGTAAAGGTACAGGTATGTTTAGTTTTGTAAGAACTCTCTGAGCGTGGCTGCACCAGTTTACACCCCCACCAGCAGTGAGTGAGAGTTTCTGCCGCTCCATGTCCTCCCAGTATGTGTGTCAGTGTTCGGGGTTCCAGCCGTTGTGTTAGGAGTGAAGTGGTATCGTGTTGTTTTATTTGCATCTCCCCTATGACATAGGGTGTGGAGCATCTTCTCATTTGCTTATGCGCCATGTGAATATTTTCTTTGGTGAGGTGTCTATTCAGGTGTCTGGCTCATTTGTTAATCAGGTTATTTGTTTTCTTATGGTGCAGTTTTAAGAAGTTTTTTATTTTTGTTGTTTTTTTTTTGTTTGTTTTTTGGATAGTAGTCATTTATCAGATGTGCCTTTTGCAAGTATTTTCACCCAGTCTGTGGCTTGCCTTCTCATTCTCTCGACACTGTCTTCCCCAGAGCGGATTTTAATTTTAAAAAAGTCCAGCTTATCAATTCTTTCTCTCATGGAACATGCCACTGGTGTTGCATCTAAAAAAGTCATCACCATATTCAAGGTCATCTAGGTTTTCTCCTAAGTTATGTTCTAGGAATTTTATATAATACTTTTGCATTTTACATTTAGATCTACAGTTCATTTTGAGTTCATTTTTGTGAAGGATATAGGTCTCTAAATTCGTGTGTGTGTGTGTGTGTGTGTGTGTGGCTGTCCAGTTGTTCCAGCACTATTTAAGGAGACACTGTCTTTGCTCCATTATACTGTGTTTGCTCTTCTGTCAAAACAGCAGTTGACTGTATTTACGTGGGTCTTGCCGCGGCTCTGTTCTGTGCCAGCATCATGTCTGTGTATTCTTTCAGCAATACCACACTGTCTCCATTACTGCAGCTTTAGATGGTCTTGAATGATTACTTTTTAATAGTAATACAGTTCTGGAACTAGGAGTTTTAAAGCTTGGAAAGACCTTTTTTTTTTTTTTCAAATAATTGAAACTGTTTCCCTTGCCGTTCTAAGCTTTGTGTTCTCCTTAAGAAAGCTAAAACACTGCAAGGTATCTCTGCTCTGTCGCCTGCCAGGGGCAGGATTAAATACACTTACAGCCCAGGCCCCAGGGACCAGGTGCTGGGTCAAGGTTGGAGGGGACATGACGTGACCCCGGTTCATGAAAATCTGAGCATTAAGCTCTTACTAAGGCCACAGTGCTTGCTTTGCCTGATGGGATGATGGGCTCTGTAAATGTGAAACAGAGTTTTATTTCCCAGCAGTGTGAGGGGCTAGGCAAGGCTGTGACTTTGGACGTGGCTCAAATGAAGTACGGAAGAATGCGTTAGGCCGAAGCCAGCACAATGCCAGAGACTGTGAAGAAATTCAGAGTGTGTACTTCCCAAACCTAGGTTTCTTCACGTTCTCTCCGTGTGCACCGCACCGGTACAGACACTGTTACCGTGTAACCCTATGTGGTATTTCAGGTAAACGGCAGGAGAAATTGATTTTCAACTCCCTTTGGGGGAAAAAAAAGCATGAAAATAGTTTCTCTTATCAGTAGGTGAAACAAACAAAAAAATCTAATATTCTTTTCCTTTTAGAAAAAAAAAATTACGCACCTGCTACCATTTCTGAACTTTTAAAACATAAAGTGACAAATACAAGTCTCACAGAACACCCTGGTTCTGATGAGCAGGACAGCAGAACGCGATCAGAAATACAAGGCAACCGCGGGAGCACGGCCACCCAGCCGGAAACGGGGAGCTGCCAAAACACGAACACGCTCTGAAAGGAAGGAGGGAGGCGCTTCGGGAGGGGCCGGTCCGTGGGCAGAGCCGCAAGGCAGGCAGACGGTGTCCTCCCGCCCGGCTGTGGCACGCCCCTGCCCAGGACGGCCCTGAGCTGTGTGCTATTGCCAGGAAGACATTCCCCCCTTAGTTTTAAAGGTAATCGTATTTTAAATACAAATATAATTGGTGTAAAACAGTAATTGCCATGCGCACATCTAACAAATCCATTTGCATGGTCTCAAAAAGCCAGAAAAAGAATCCATTTAAGAGAGGAGGGGCATTGCTCCTTCCGAAGCATTCTTCTGGTGCTGTGCTGTTGTTCTATCCAAAATGTCTCCCTCCTTCCTTAGGAGAAAAATAAATGCTAATTTGTATACCAACACACGGCACTCCATCAGAGCTCTTCCTCCCAAGCAAGTGCCCCAACTGTGCACCTGAAAGACACCGTGGACCTGAAGCTGACACTTCACTCCCTGCCCTTCAGGAGACCTCCTTCACCAGGAATTTGTCTTGTGTGTCGATTTCTGCCCAGAGAATGAAACTCGCTCCTTTTATCACCAAAAACACCATTAGGTTTTCTACTTGTGTCCTAAAAGTCACCGTTTCTTCACTCGCCCTTTCCATAGCTTCTCCATCCTAACATACAGTTTACAATCTTTATTCTGGATGCTTCCAAGCACTGACCCAGCCCTGGGAATGTGAACTACTTAAGGTTTGCTTCAGTCTCATACTTAACTTTTCCAACAGTGCAGACATTTCAGCTACAGGAACACCTGATCAATATGTTCTTTGTGCAGAATGCCCCTTTATTTCAATTTCTCATAAATTGGAAGTGACATTATACAAATTTCTGAAGGCCAAGTTGCAAAAATGTAAAACTGCACATGACTTAACTGATCTCGTTCCCGCCCAGGTAAAGGTTTTCCTGCTCAAGGTGCCACCTCTGCCCGGGCTGGTGGGGCAGCCTGCTGACCCCTCATGCCCTGCTGTCCCAGACCACGGAGGCGGGGCCTCGTCCGTCCTCACGCCTCCTGCCCTCACGCCTCCCGCCCTCACGCCTCCCGCCCATGGAGCGGGTGGAGGACACACTGTGCATCTCAAGATGCCCTTCAGCTTTCTTCCTTTCCCTGAGCAGTGACATGGAAAGTATTTGAGATAAATCTAAGTCAAATTGGTTTCAGAAAGCTGAAGTCATGATGTTCCCTCACCTGCCTCCACCAACCCATTTATCCAACACCTCTTTCCTAACAGGAAGGACCCCCACCCCCACCCCACCCCAGTCCTCAGCATTGGCGGTTGTACCTGATGCCTTTACTAATCGGAGGTGCAGCTCTTCCAATAGCTCCTGACCTCATTCCATGTGACACAGACCCTGCTCACCTCGCAGCTGCCGAGACAGCAGGTGACCCCCTCCGGGCCCTTCCCTAGTACTGCAGGGGCGTCACTGCTGCTTGTTTTCCCAGGGCATTTGATATGACAGTAGACGCTCAGTTAACTGGCACCGATGGGGGTTGGTAGATGCCGGATAAATGTAAGCAAACTCTCCATTAACCAGAACTCAAGCAACCGGCAAAAAACTCGACTACTACTACATGTATCCGCATGGGCGCCGGACCTGAACCCAGATGGGCCCCGATCTCAGAGGCTTGTCACCGATGACTTGCAGAGCTCACAGGGACCACAGGCAGGCTGCGTGGCTCTGGCCCAGGCTGACACTCTGCCCTGGGACTTGCCATCCAGATGGGAGCATCCTTCACCTGGAATGCATTATTCTCAGGCAAAAGGCAAAAAAGCTCAAGGTCAAGACCAAGCCAACCACGACATTTTGGGCTCCTGCTCTAATGTCACAGAGACTCACAGGAGGTCACACAGCCAATATGACAATGCGAGGAGGAGCTGCAGGTCACAAGACTGCCAGTAGGGTGTGGACTCTGTCAGGGGGCTAGGAGCAAGCAGCCACGTCAACCAATGTCACTCTAGTCTGAAATACATCAGCTCCTTGTCTTCCTGCCTCACTGTTAGGCGGTGCCTTCCCTGATCAGACCATCAGAATAAAATGGGGAAGGGCCCTACCAGGCAGGGCGCCTCTTTATCCCAATTCCAGACGACGGCAGTTGGACGCTCTTCCGTAACTTCGCTTCTAAAGCCGCATCATTTGCAGAAGAATGTTCCTGCTGAATTTCTGTTCCATTTTTGTTAACTTTGAAATGACGTTCTCAAAAAACACGTTGACTTTAGCGCTGTCCACTGAGGTTTCTGCACCCGCTCCCCGAAAACATGCCTACGATGTCTCTTTGTTCCACACAGTGGCCTACACAGCGGTCCGTGGACACTGACAGTCAAACTTAAGCTCCATCTGGGTTTAAATACAGTTTAAACAGGGACTGACTGAAACATGACTGGATTGACAATTAGAGCGGAAACATCTGAAGGCCAAGTTTACCAATTTTTTTGGACCAAATGATACAAGAGAAAAAAATAAAGGTCTTTGACAAGTGCCTGGCATTTTTCTCAGGGTTTCATCTTCACAGATGCTTCTATATATGTCAAGAGATTCAGAGTCTTGACAACCACCACTCTCGTGGTTACCTAGGAAACATAATCAACAATAGCCTTTTTGGCAATCAGGGAAAATGAATTTATATTAAAAAATAAATACTTCTGTTCTTCTTGTCTAAGCAATTATACTAATTAGATTGGAAAAAATCCTGACATTTCCAATAAGCATGCACCACCAAATGTATATCTGCAAACGGAACAGAAGGTAAATACTGATTTGTGAAACCAGAATAAATTGCACGATAGCAAGCCGCAGGCATGGAATCAGACAGCACGATATGTTAACATGATTATCTATCTTTTACTGTTTTTGAGTTGAAACAATCATTTGTAAATTGCAAGTATTAGGAAACTTGCATTGTCAGTGAAACAATGGGAAAGGAAATATGTCAAGTTGGGCTCAAAGCAAACAGAAAACAACAAAATGTTTCCTTCCAACTAAAAAGGTCAGAAGCCATGCTAACTCTCTGCCAGTAGTTACTCAAGGAGGGTTTCTGTACACCCCCAGCCTCGTCCACTGCTGTATATACTGTGAAGGTTTGAAGAAGAGGAGGTCCATAGATTTACCACTGGCTCATATGCTGACAAGAGTCACCGCTCAGGGGAAGGATTTAGGGAGCCCTACACCCTGGTTTTCACTGTGGAGCTCTGGGTAGTTTTACACACGTTCTGGGGTGGTTCCTTCTTACCTCTCTGTGCTGAACTGAAATGTCCTCTTGTTCTGTTGGTCATGGAGATGTGGATCGTCCCCAGGTCAGGGAAAGGGAGCTATGGGACCCTCAAAGTCCATGTTACCTGTAATCCTTTTGGGTCATCTGTCTATCTTGAGGTCTGAGTCCCTTTGAATTTCTCCAACAGTGGGTGCCATTTGTCCCCATGCCTGTGCTTTGTCAAGTATCAACCTGTGAGTTTTCCTTAAAACACACAGTCCTGTGGAGCAGGGCCCGAGACGAAGCTCGCCTGTCCTCACCTCCATCATTTTCTAGTTAATAGTGGAAGAGCATTTAAAAATAAAAGCAGATAAATTACATTTTTAAAACCCTAGGCCTCGAAATTGTGTATGCTGACAAGTAAGGCACTTGCAGTAACAAAAACCTTGTCTGTTCTTATAAAAAGCAGTTCTGAAACCTGAATTTTGTTAAATGGCTTTAAACTTAAACCACAGCAACAAGTGGCCTGACACCTCTGAGAACCGTCCCTGTTGACCCGCCGTTTTGCACATAATAACCTCAGCCCGTCTACATTGTGTCAGGAGGTGGGTTCCGTGGAGTGAAACTTCTCCTCTAGATCCGTTTCTAACCTTGAGACCTTGTCCTGCCCCCAGCAAACACACGGACCACACACAGACACAGAGAGGCACTCGCAGACTCACTCAGCCACACACAATGCATCTGTCAACTGCAATTAGCTGGAGTCGCAGTAACAAAGTAACACCTAGTCCCCACAGCATGGCACCTTGGCATCACACCGTCTTTCAAACACCAGGCTGACAGCCTCTTCTGCTGTAACTGGAAGTCCTAACCTGAGAAGAGACAGCTGGAAGCCGGGAGAACATGCCCTTCGGTTCACAGGCAACTGGCTAAAACCAGTCGGAATGCCCCACCTGACCCCAAGAAAACTGGGGACTGAGGAGGAGCACTGTAAGCTAACGAAATGGGCTACTAATATGCCCTAAATTTCATCAAGCGTCAGAGTCTGGTGTTTCTGGAATCTTCCACGGGGCAATATGGGGGCAGAGCCGAGCACGTGCTCCGGGCTTGGATGCCACGCTGATGACCGTGCCGGCCCACCTTGTCATGCGATCACCAGGGAAAGGGAAAGCTTAGAGTTCAAACCAAAAAGAAGTTCAAAAAAGACGTGGAAGGCTGTCCCCATTGTTCACCTGTTCCATCAGCACCCTGCTTCATGGGAATAAGAGATGATAAATGACATTCTTCTATCGATTCTTAACCCGAACCCCAAAGCCCGCCTGGGTTTATACCCAGATGCTCACCACCATTCCAAAGCACGGGATTCCCTTACAAGGACGTGTGTCTGGAGTTTCACAAGTCATGACACCTTCAGAGCCATAGATTAGTATGTACTTTTACTGTGTAAACCATGGTGGTAAAAATAGCTTTTTTATTTGGATTAAAATATTTTAATATGGTTATAAAATGTGTCCCCAGTGGATATATCTGAAATTCTACAGCTCTTCAGTATTTTCATCACATGTTCATTACTATGCCCTTGACTTTTATGTGTCTATACTTCAACTGCCCAGATAGATCTAAACTCATGAAACACAGTTTCTGTATCTTTCTGACACTATGCACAAACCATGGGGTCCTTGAATGCTCAAGAGAGGTTTTGTGGAGACACTATGCCTTGAAGATTAAACGTGTTATTCCAGAGAGGTTGTGTGAAAAAGTACCCGCAGTTTGTAATAATCAACGGCATGAGGATGTACCAGGGAGAGTTGCATATTTAAATCAGGAAATCATTTGGATAAGCAAAGTAGACTCATGTTATGAGGTTCCTGACTGACAGAAGAAGGCATCTGCTTTTATTCTCCAATTCTTGGTGTGACGATTAAATGTTCATAAACAGTATTTTGGGAAGGTTCCTCTAGATACGTGTAATAACACCGAGCAGAATGAGATGTGGAAAAGGAAGACTAGAAGAAATAAAAAGAGATGATCACTTACATGAGTTAATAAAGCCTTATGCCATGGAAGGCTGGACATTTTTCATGGTTCAACAAACTAAAAATCGGGAATGGGAGTGGTTCGGTGACTCAAACAAAGACCATTCCTCAAACCTTAAAGTGCACTGAAAGACTAAGCACGCACCGTGCACGGTCAGTTAGACAGAACAAGTTTGACACAGGCTCACCTCAGAGGCTCAGTAATGGGCCGTCGGTGTTCTGTAATTCGTCCTTCCGCTCTTCTCGCTGGTCTGCTCAATTCCTTAGGGCACTTACCTACTCAGTCACGTGCTTCTATAAAAAAAATAGCTTACACCCAATTTTAAACATCAACACAACCCATTAAAGGTGATGCTATTTTAGGCTGAGTTCCCCTTTTTGCCTTTCCAGAATTTTTCTGGCTCTAATTATACATCTGTTTCGGTTTCTGTAAAGAAGCATTTCGCTCTGAGCTGATTTTATGAGTCAGATTTTATCTGCAGGCATCTACATTTTGCATTCACTTAACTCAAAGCTCCTGTTTTGGATCGGACCAGGCAAGAGGCTTGTCTCTCTCTTCTCCTCCTTATGTCCCTCCTCACTCTCTCTCTTTCTCATTGTTTTTTCTTTTGTCCATGCTACTGACCACATCACTATAGAAACAAAAAGAGACAGCGGTGCTCTGGAGCCAAGGATACCCTGGCCTCCTCCGAACCCAGCACCAGCTGACTGCCTCACCTACAGCACCGAGAATAAGAGACAGAACTGCGACGGACTCCAGAGAGCCGTGGCACATTCCACACAGAGGCAGGTGTCCAGGTAAAGCCACAACTCTGCAAGCAGACAGGACAAGTATTACTATTTCCGGTCACAGATGAAGAGGGAGGTCACAAAGGAATAAAAAACATGAAAAGACTAACATTCAGGGGATTCAATCAGCGATCAAAAACCTCCCAACAAGGAATAGCCCAGGACCGTGTGGCTTCACTGGTGAATTCTAACCAACAATTAAAAAAGAACTAACACCAAGTCTTCTCGAATTCTGCAAACTCTTCTCAAACTGTTTAAAGAGAATTACAGGCCAAGAGCCCTGCGGAACATAGATGCAAAAATCCTCAGCAAACTACCAGCACACCAAATTTAATAGCACAATAAAGGACCATACTACATGATCAAGCAAGATCCACCCTTGGGATGCAAGGATGGCTCGACACACACCAATTAATAAGCATGACATGTTAATGGAACGAAGGATGAAAATTCTATGACCATCTCAACAGATGCGGGAAAAAGTACGAGACAGTGACCCAGAACGGAAAGGGCCATGCGTGACTGCTGAAATGGAAGAGCACGCCGAGCATTACACCACATTCAAGGGGAGCAGGAAGCCGCCCGATGTGGGTGTCCAGTCATGGCCCCAAGTCCTCGCCCTTACCAGGGTCCATGGCATTTCACGTCTTACACTGCAATCCCTCCCACCAAAGGGAGGCTTCCTGCCCCTTGCCTCCAGGTATTGGCCAATGGAACAGTGGTGCGTGCGGCATGTACGGTGGCTTGGAAAACACTTGCACACTTTGACTTGCTGTTTTGTGACCCTGGCAGCATCACTGGGAGAACACGCCTGGGGCCGTTCCCATGGGGCCCAGCAGAGCCACCCAGCCAGGTGTGGTTAGGGTGAGCTTTCCCTGACTGACCTCCAAGCATGAGAATCACGAGTCTGCTTTGGAAGAGGTCTGCGACAGAACATTTTTGTGGTAATAACAAAATGATGCCCCTGGATTCAATTTATGGTGATTTAAAAAGATACACTATTCAAAGTGCTCCACACCCTTCTATGGGTGGTGAGATAGAACTTTGCAAAATGTCCTTACAAATGAAAAGGAATAATTTTTCCATTGTTGAATTCTAGACGATAGAGGAGGCTGACCTTCAAAGACCTAAGAGCGAATGGTTTTTCTCCTTAGAAGTGTGTATTGAGCCAATCCATCCATCAAGTTCCAAAGATAAGCTCATATTCAGTCATGCAAGGTGCTCAGAATGTGGACTCCTGGGTTTCCTTTCTGGAAAATAAAAACAAAAAACTTGATTTAATCCTGCAAAGGGACAAAGAAAGCCAATAAAAGGGAAAAAAGGACATTTCAAAAAATGCACAGATAACTTCTCATTCCAATGAAAGGCAGGTATCGCTCTATGAGATACTGTGAAGATCCGAAGAGCAACTCATCCATATGGGGGTGGCGGCGTCTTCGAAAAAGAATGGCTCCAAAAATCAAAATGGAATAGAAACCAAGCAATAGTGAGAAGAAAAAAGAAATGGGAAGACAACAGGAGGAAGGTTCAAAGGTATGTGGGTAGGAGCCATACAGAGCTCCAGGGAGAACGAAAAAGAAAAAAAAAGAAAGTCCTGTTTTTTAAGAGAAAGAAACCAGTATAAGTCATAGGAACGTTCCCTTTTAAGTGGCAGAAGTTTCATGAAGGAAGTGTGATCAGACTTGACCACGTAGCCGCGTATCAAACAATATTAACCTAATCCTATTACTATAAACTTCACGGTTTACCACCGCACAGAGTTAATCTTCAGTCAAAAGAAGAAAGAAAAAATACAGACAACTATAACGTGCTCAAGCTTGACAGTATAAAAATACCCCACCTTCCAAATGCATACCAACCCCCTTCACCTGTACCCCACACCACAGCTGGCTCCTCACTGGTGTCCAGGGAGCTGCCACCCTCGCTGGAGGCCCGGCAGAGACCTCTGGCCCAGAGACGAAGTGCACGCGGGCTGTGATTTATGTGGCACTGCGTCTCTGCCCTCTGAGGTCTGGCTGTACCTCCCTTGGGCCATTCTACAGTTTCCTGGCGTCTGAGGAAGAGACAATCTCTCTGCGTCTACAGTCCCACCCTCCCCGCCGACCTGAGGTGGCCAGGTGTGGCTTGCTCATCGAATTTGCTTTCTAGCAGGTTCCAAAAGGATTTGGGCGGAAGGAGGACAGGGAAGGCTAGTGGCATTTACATAACAAAAAGGCATTTACATGACACAGAGGTATAAATAAATGAAGACATTATCTGACCAAGGGAACTGCTGTCCCAAATAGCCCATTTACCCGGGTCAGCATTTGCATTTTATTTCTCCCGGATGTTAGTGACCAGGGGACTGTTCATTATGGTGTCACCACTGGTGAGGCAGAGGCAAAGAGCCCTGGGACAGAGACAATGCTACTGTCACAAACACATTACAAGGAAAGACTGTGTGGAGACTTGGAGGGGGAATTTGTGAGGAAATAACGTAAAAGATGTTATTTTTGAAAGAATATTATTTTCCTATAGGCAGTTTTTGGTCCTTCAATGTTACATTAACTTGACTAAGATGACATGGAAGTTGAGAATTTATAAAATTTATAAAGAAGATTGGTGTGCTTTAAGCACCATGAGAGTTTTTAGTCATTTCTGAGGATTTCAGAAGGTTTAAATCAGGGGGAAAAAAAAAATCATCAGGGACGCAGTCCTGTTCTCCAAAATTGCTGTTCACTGAAGCTGTTTCCTGACTCATCTGCATGACTAGTCGGAAGAAAGTTAGCCATTTTGTAGTAAAGCAAACGTGTGTACGGGGTGACAGGAATGGTGTTTGAACTTCTGAGTATTTACTCTAGCTTCCTCGTGGGCAAAACATCGTGGAAATTTTTCTTTAATTTCTAAGAACTTTTAAATTAACTAATAACCTGTGAGATGTCATCAATAAGATCAGGTGAGCCTGGCATTCGGCAGGTACCAACAGTGTGAAGGAATTAAACGGTAAGTCCATCAGGCTTTCCTAATGATGAACTGAAGATTACACAGATTTGAGAAAAATATTGCTTTCTAGGTTAAAAGGCAGCATGAGATTGCTGTGGCAATATCCTTTCCTTAGAGCAGAGTCTGTACATGCTTAATTACATTTAATTACATTGGGTTGCCTCCACTCTCCTTCAAGTGTCACAAAAACACGGGGCAAGAGAGAGAGGTTGCAGTTAGCAAATCACAAGGATAGCAGAGTGGGTGAAGAAGTGGACAGCCTTGGCTCTGACAGTAAAGGAAGGGCAGCAGGCAAAACCAGGAACATCGAACGTCTAAAGAGGGTCCCCCCACGGACGATCCCCAAGTCTCACTGTCCAAGCGCTGCAAAGGAACTTTTTTTTTATAGAAGGTGGACTTCAATGAGATGTAGTTAAAGAAAAATGTTGTTTCCTAGTAATAAACAGAGAAACTGATTTTAAAGTAAGTTTTTAGTGGCTTCATAAAAATAATTCATTTACAAAACTGGTTAAGTTTTGCCCTAGGAAATCTAATACCCTAAAAGGTATTTCTGAGTATTTAATTACTGATAAGAATTTAATATTGGCCAGTCTTAACTATTGGATACTCACTTTTATACAAGCAACATGAGCATGTTTATAGATAGACAGATATCTAATCTTTATATCTATCTATCATCTTTCTAACTCTATCATCTGTCTACCTATCTATCCATCTATCATCCATTGAATGGATATAAATAAGTGGGTGTGTGATAGGCCTGAGAGTGTTTCCCATTAGCTACTCTGATGTAATCATTTTACTAATATTTCTTTTGTATATTTTTTTTCTTGGTGCTCTTAGTATATTTAAATAGAAATCTAATTTATAGTAATTTATAATGTTAATATCCATAAACATGAGCTGCTGCCAGCCCACACTCCCTTATCTCTAATTCTCAAATCCAACTCTCTTTGACAACTGTAACTTTGTTGTATTCACTGGGAACACTAATGGCCTGAACCAAATGAAACTGTTTGTGAAGGACTTTCTGTACCCACTGAGTACCCCTATCGGCATGTGTCCCTGAAGAGACATTAATGTGCTTGATTCTATGCTGTCCACTCAGGCCTTTTGGAGGCCTTACACCTTATCTATTTCAAGCAGTCTATCACCATGCTAAAACCCCCAAAATCTGAGCTTCAGAAGTCATCTGACTCCCAGGGTTCCATAGAAGGAATTGTGACATGAACCAGGTTCTCCACCAGTACAAATATTTCTGTTTAATAACTGAAGAAACAGAATAAATAAGTATTCCAAATTATTTTTTAAAGAAAAATAATGATCACAACTGAAAGACAAAATAGACAAATCCACCATTTTCCTTGAATTCAACACTCATCTCCCAGGAAGCAAGGATTTAGAATATCTGAACAGCAATGCCTACCAACTTGACGTAACTGACACTGATCAAACACCCAGCCCACAAACAGCAGAACACACATTATTTCCATGGCCACAAGGTACATTCACCAAAATAGGCCATATTCTGGGCCACAGAACAAGCCACAGCAAATTTAAAATAATTGGAATCATATAAAGCACTTTCTGACAAGGAAAATGAAATGAAACAAAATATCAGAGAAGTCAACAAATGTTTAGAAATTTAAAAATACAATTTCAAATAAACCATAGGCCAAAAAGGAAAAGAAAAATTTTTAAATATTTTGTGTTGGATACAAATGAAAACTCACAAATTAATCTAGGATGTCTGCACTCATCATTCTTACTCAATATTGTGTTCAGGGTCCTAGCTGGTGCAATAAGGCAAGAAAAAGATATTAAAAGTCAAAGAGTTTGGAGAAGATGTAACTGTTTCTATTTTCAAATAATATAATTGCTACATATGATGTAGTACTTACCAAAAAAATCTAAAAACTTTTGTAGAATATTTAAGCTTATGAAATCATAGAATATAAGGTCAATACGTCTAAAACCCAGTATATTGTCTATATACAAACAATAAACAATTAGAAAAAACATTTAAAATAAAAACATTATTTATAATAAATAGCACCCAAACCCCTAAAACTTAGATAAGAACCCCATAAAGCATGCATATAACCTTTATGCTGAGAATTAAGTGACTGACTACAAGGAGAGATGCCATGCTTATGAATCAGAAGACTCAAAATTCTTAAAATGTTAATTCTCCCCAGATTAATTGTTGATTCAAAGCAATAGCAGTCAAAATTCCAACAGGATTGCTGAGTGGATGTCCAGAGGCTAATTCTAAAATGTACATGGAAAAAAAATAAATTAAAGCAGTCATAAGAATTTTGAAAAATAAGAATATGTAGATCATTTAATACTTTATTTCAAAACTCACTATTTAAGCCAGTCATCAAAAAAGTGGGATATTGTGATACTGACAAAAGCAGACCCACATAGTTCAATTTTAAAAAATGGCATTTTTTTAAATAACAGATATTCAACTGATTTATAGCACAGCAATTTACTCAAGAAAGGATATTATTTTCAACAAACCATGTGAGACAACTTAAAACCATATGCAAAAAACCAAACAAACTTTAATTCGTACCTTCCGCAACATTAAAAAAAAAATCACAAAACACTAATAAAACTTTACAACTTTGAAAAGAAAATGTACGACAAAGTTTTTGTGCCCTTGGACTTGGCAAAGGTTTCTGTGAGGTAGCACAAGAAGCACGACCCACATCTGAAAACCATGACTAAGTTAATGAAGGCCATTTGGTCTCCCGGTGCTGGGCTGCTCTGGGGACCGACTCAGCAGCTTGTGCTATTGTTGGCCATGGC
Source organism: Lyroderma lyra (assembly GCA_004026885.1). NCBI lineage: Eukaryota > Metazoa > Chordata > Mammalia > Chiroptera > Megadermatidae > Lyroderma > Lyroderma lyra. The sequence continues at coordinate 5,554 of PVJL010012539.1, read as the reverse complement.
GGGGGTCAGCGGTTCCTGCCCTCCCGGGGCGCCTGGCAAAGTGTCCTGCGCTTCTGTAATTTGCTTCATTTCTTTCAGGAAACAAGTGTGCCACTCAGCAAATTATTATCGGTGCCACCATTGGACGGCAAAAGACAGGGAGAAGTAATGCCGTTCTCCAAGGTCCCTAATTAAAAAAGTCAAGAGGAACATCCTTGCCAGGACTTACTAAGCACTTTGAGATCCATGTGTTTACTGCAGAACTGAACCCGGCAGCTAGCAGTAAACTAGTGCGGGGATTACATCACGGAGTCTAGAGGTGTAGGCGTGGGCTTTAACCAAATCTTTCCATTGCTTTCGTTGTGCTGGAGCTTATAGCCAAAGATTGCACAGTGCATCAGCCACTTCCTGAAGACGGGCCTGTCAAGCAAGTTCCAGGAAACTCGTTTAAAAGCATACTTTACTTGAGGCAATAGGAAAATATAGCTAGGTAAGCACAAAACACTGATTGTGTAAACGATGTTTAGCTCGTGTCATTTAGCTTTAAAGATAGTGTCACTGACATAGCATCGTAAGATGCCTTGCAGAAACTTGGTTCCTCAACCCGTTCAGATCACCTGACCAGAGTGACGAAGACACCAGAGAAGATAATGTCAGGAAGTGAATCAATCAGATTCAGGAAAACCTGAGGCTGACACGAGAACTAACCAATCAGTTTCACCCTCGACCTGTAACCCCTAACCCTCAATCTCTGTCTTTCAAAACCTTTGATAGAAAGCCACTGGGGAGCTCAGGGGCAAAGTGGCAGCTTCCCACCCTCCTGGCTCGGTGCCCTGCCTGTAAGCGGCTACCATTTCTGCAGTGCAGAACGGGGTATTCCGTGTCTGAGTCGGCTGCGTGTTGGGTGGGCAGACCCCCCCGTTCACTAATAGAATACATTATCACACAACTGAAATCACATCACCACTGCTCATCACAGATTACACAAAGCCATGCAAATCTTTGTCTTACAATCTGTGACGAATTGTTTGGTGATCAGCATCTCAACATACGTAGTCAACTGGATAGTTGGGAAGTTACATAGGGGGAAACATGCAAATTGTAATGTGGATATACTCATGACAGTGCCTTAAAGAATTTCAGGTATATAACCCCAACTGCCACCTCTATTTTTGTGTGTCAGATAAATGACTGATGTAGGAACACCAATAAAGCCCACAAACAGCAATGAGAGGCATTTGCGGGACCGAGCGCATTGGGATGTGGACAAAGTGACAGTGCGTGTTCACAGGGCGGGGCAGCCAGGCCCAGCAGTCCTCAGCAGATCCTAGTGATGACAAGTGGCAGCCAGAGAGCGTCCTCAAAGTCACAGGGGGGACTGATGGTGCCGCGCATTCTGAAGTGAAAAGTTGTCTTCATAATCGTTAACTGGTCAGCTCAGAATTTTAACAGCTGAGAAGAGACTGGAACAAACTGTCAAGTGACCAATCTGCACTCACCTGGACAGGGACAAGGGGCTGGAGGACAGCCAGCTGTGCTTTGACAGGGACACACAGTGACCACTGACCTTTCTCCCACGTGGGGGGCCGGGGGTTCAGACAGGGTGTGACCAGAGATGTGATCTATCTGTGCCTGGAAAACTGTCCACTAGGCCACACAGCAGACCCTGCCCGAACAGGGAGAGGCTGTGCCCAGTGGGTGGGCGATGGCCAGGGGGGCCGGGAGACGACATGAGCGTCAGGGGCCCTGGAGGGCTGGGCCCACCTCCGGTTCTCTGAAACGCCATTCGCGATGCAAGAAATACGACCACTCTACCCAGCGCTCGGGTAGACTCAGGTAAGTGGGTTAAGTCACTGACTTACATTTAAGTTATGAAAAAAGTAGCTGAGAAGATGAAAAAGAAATTTCCTTTCTAATTTACAGAAATATATTGCGTTATGTCTGTCCATATGCAATTCCAGTTTCGGTCATTTTTTCTGAAACTCCAGGAAATAGAGCACATTAAGATTCAGGTTAAGGAGAATTTAATAAAATTTAAATAACTAAAGTCCCCAGGTATTAAGTGTAAATTAAGTAGTGACAATTGACTATTAATTTCCAAAGGCATAACTGTCAAATGAATTTCATAAATAAGGTTTTTGGATAGTAACAAAAGGGTAACATCCAACCAATTACAAGAAATAAATTAACTTAATAAAAGTGCCTTAATGTCATTAGTATTGTTTTCATTTCCTATCACTGTTTTGTTTTGTTTTCTTTTTTGTCATTTGTTTCATTCTACATCGAATTAGGGTCATTTCTGCAAGATATCACAGGAAAGGTTGTACGTACTGCCGTGAGAGGTTACCGACATACCTTCCAAATACCAGGCAACGACTTTAAGGGTTTCCTAAAGTCCTAACCCACACTGTCACCTCAGCTGTGGCAGGCCTTTTGTAGGAACCGTATCATTTCTGCTTCAGGTCAGGCGTCTACCCGCGTGCTCTAGCACTGAACGGGGTAAATAATGAGACCCTACTGAAACCCGCACAGATGAAACAGAAAACTGAGTCATCCGCGGTAAACACAGATATGCAAGTGAAAGCAAACTTGTGGCGAATGATTGCACTTGCTGAATCTGTGTTTTAAAAGACAACACACAAAGGTGGCAAGTGAAGGGGTACTGAATTACTCATGAAGTACCGACAGCATTCCAAATCAGCAACGTCCAAACCTGTAGAGAATGCCTGTAAGAGTTTATCGGAGCCCAAACTGAGGATGACCGCCAGGCAGCAAGACTTCAAATGCCCGGGGGGACGTTTGGATTGGGGAGCGAACGTAAGGACGAAGACAGGAGGCAGGAGAAAGCAGGTGGCACCTCCTGCACACCTTGTGGGCCTCTGAAAGGTACTGGGAGGAGGGACGTGAAAGGGGGCATTTCGAAGGTGTGTGAACCTAGATGCACAGAAACGGGACAGGGCTGCTTACGGCAGAGAAGCTTCTACTAAGGAAGCTACAGGCCGGGGCCGTGACTGCCCCCGCTGGCCTGCCCAGGGAGGAACTGATGACCAGGTCGCCCTGTGAGAGTACTTCCCAGAGAACCCCTTTGTTCTTCCCAAAAGGCAGAACTGATATCACGGCCACCAAAAAGATACACAAGTGCTGGTGTATCAATCCCTCCCCTGGGAATCCATCTTGCGGCAGTCACACCCGCAGGCGTACCCAGTGTCCTTGTATTTACTGTAAAAGCAGTACCCTGGGCCAGGCCTAACGTGCGCCCTGACGGGGACAGCTGCGGGAATTCTTCCAGCTCAGCGGAATATTTTTCAAGCACAAAATCAAATAATAGGGAGAGTGAAGTAAAAGAGTAATGGATTTTAAAATGGGTCACAACCAGACCTTGAGGTCGTAAGGGATAGTGGAAGCTCCAGGAATTAGAAGACGTGGAATAGAGAGCTCAGAGACCCTCCGATAGGTGTGCACTTCAGAGACCCTCCCCGCGACCACAGCCCCTGAGGCTCCTCTGAGCCCTCTTTCCGACCAAGCCTTGGTCTTGGGCCTTGGCCTGGGCCTGCCTTGCCTAATTTTAGTGAGGATCCTGCCAAGTCAATGTGGGGAGAATCCCTCAGATCACCATCCGAATCTGATCACACGCCTGTCCCCTCGCCCTTGACAGACAGACTCTAAGTCCTCAGTCCGCCTTGGGCGAGATTACTGTTAGGACAGCTTAGCCCACACACCCTCACCCTCGCCACCCCCTGTGATGTCTCCCCTTACCAATCTTCCATCCACGCTCCGTGCCCTGCCCCCACCGGCTCTAAGTCCCCAGCCATCTTTGCTGGGTTTGGAATGGAGCTCAGTTTTGTACAGCAGACTCTTCCCCTGTTGCAATAGCACCGAATACAATCTGTCTTTACTGTCTGGATCCACTTCCTTTTAAGCGCCTCTCACACTTGTAAAGGAGGTAGTTCAAACAGGTGTGCCATCCCTGCCAGCTCCCCGGCCTCCAATATAATTCATCTCTTAAAAATCTCATTTCGGGGGCTGGGGGGTGAGGCCGGCATCTGGAAGGACCACACTTGGAGATGGTGATACATCTTAATGCACTTGATCAAAGAACGAAGTAGAAAAGCCACAGAGATGGTCTGCTCGTTTACAGTGTGAAATATAATTGTCTCAGAGACGGCACGTTGGCATGCACACCCTGTCCTTGGAGAAAAGCTACACAGTCAAACTGCGGATGATTTCTTCCCGAGCGTGGTATCAGAGGGAAGGGAGTTAATGGTGTGGTTTGAAGTTTTAATAGCGTGAGGGTTTGTGAGGCTGATGGGCTTCTCCACACCCGGTAGGATAAATATGTATGACACAAACCCTTAGTTTCTCTGCAAGGCAGAACCCAGACAACTTGAAGGGACACAGTTTGCATCAGCTAATTCTTATTGACACATTATCTTCCTTTTGATATGCTAATCCTTTTAATCAGATTACAGTCAATTGGGTTTTGCTGAGGGCATACGTTATTCTTAAGGTGACTTTGCATAGGGTTTCTGGGCAGGTGAGTTTGCATAGTTCTTGCTACACCTTGCAACCCTGCTCTTCCAGCCTGTTCTAAAGCATTGTCACTGCAAGGGAGAAAGCTGTGCTGGGGCTCGGCTTTCCCACACACTGGTGGGGACCAGCCTCACGGACACCGTGCAGATCAGATCATATACTTGAGAGAGCTCTGCAAACCGTAAAGGGCAATGGGACACGGGTTGTCTGCACGCGGTTCTGTGTTCCTCCCGTCTGGGCAGGCGAGGAGGTGCAAAGCAGAGCAGGAGTGTGCTGCTAGTCCCAGCTTGTGTGCTGCAGAGTCCTGAGGAGACGGGAAGACCCTTCGGTTCTTTCCCCTTGAGCTGTCCCCATGAGGAATCAGATCCTCCCCTTCCCTCTCTGTTCTCTCTCCCCAGCCATCCCCGCTTTTTCTCTCTCCTCTGCTCATCTCCCAGCGCGTCGGGGTATCTGCAGTTCTATGCACCCCAAGAAACTCGGGAGCTTGCGCATGGACTTAGGAAGGCGGTATCATTTTGCTCACTGTGTACTCAGCAGCCATAGGATCACTTTAAAAACGCCGTGTGCTTCATTGTGTCCTATCTTATCTGCCCCAGAGGAGAAGTCTGCAGCACGTCCCCACATGTGAGTCCCACTGCACAGCAAAGACGACTTCGCCTCACCCCCAAGGAATGGGCCTGGTTACTGGCTGTGTGCCCACGCTGTGAAGGCATCTGTACTCTGGGTATTGGGAAAGAAAAAAATTCAGCCGAGTATGAACTTACAAGTTGGCATCAGGCCTCCAGAACTGTTAGGAATAAATGCCTGTTGTGTATAAGCCCGCCCACCTGAGGGACTCGTTCCAGCAGCACAAGAGGACTCGGACAAGCTATTTCGTAGGTTGGAGCACCAGGCAGCAAAGAGTGAGGGACTGGACCGCATGCTGAGACGAAATGACAGCCTGCATCTGGGTGTGCGTGGGGCACTGTGCATCTGTATTAGAAATGCTAAGGATGCCTTCGAGGTTGTTGCAGAGGAGGAGGAGGAGGAGGAGGAGGAGGAGGAG
>PVJL010012538.1:0-36720 GCA_004026885.1 Lyroderma lyra | reverse complement strand
GGGGGGGGGGGGGGCGGGCCTGCGAGCACTCACTTGTTGAAGAGGTTGAGGCCGATGCGATAGTGCCTCTTGCGGATGACGTCGTTGCTGAAGGCCGGCGAGTCCCAGCTGTTGCGCGTCTCCTTGTGGTACGTCTGCTTGCTCAGCGACTGCTCCCGCAGGCTGTCGCGGGACGACGACTCGGAGCTGCAGTTGATGGTGTCGTTGGAGTTGGACGTGCTGTTGATGCTGTCGTTGTCCCCGTCCGAGTAGTCCGACTCCGACTTGCTCTGCCGGTTGGCCGAGCCGTTGATGGCCAAGTGGCCCTCGAGCGGTCTGGGGGGCCGGGGCCGCAGCTCCGGCTCCTCCCGGGGGAGGTCCTTGGCGGGGCCGCCGTGAGCCCCGTGCTTGGGGCTGCCCTGCTGCCCGCCGGGGCCGCGCTCGTAGGCGCTCTGCCGCTGCAGCGAGCCGCGCTCCGAGCGGTCACTGAGGTCCACGGAGCTGTCGCTCGGCGGCTCGATGGTCAGCAGCGGGAGGTGCTCCCCCCGCGGCCGCTGCTCCTGCCGCTCCAGCGACGGCGGCGTGCTCTGGCGGCTCGTGTCCGTGTCCCCCTTGCCCTCCTTGTGAGCCAGCGCCCAGTACTCCTGGGGGGCGCCCCGGCCCCGGGGCCGCAGGTCCAGCTCGGCGCTGGGCGGCCGGTGCCCCGCCTGTGACAGCGGCAGGGGCGGTGACAGCTCCTCCTCGTCGATGTAGAGGGTGACGTCGCTGTACGAGGCCGTCATCTCGTCCAGGCGGTGGTGGTCCCCGGTGTGCAGGGCCGCCTGGGGCTCGGCGTCGCGGGCGCGCACGGCCTCGGGGACCGGCGCCTCCTCCGCGCGCAGGCTGCGGCAGTTGAGGGCGTCGTCGATGGACTCGGCCAGCGACTTCACCTGGCGGGAGAAGGCATCCTCCAGCTCTGTGATGGCGTCCGCGAAGTCACTGGACGGGGCCGAGGCCTTGAGGGCGGGCAGCTCTCCGAGGTCGCCGCACTCGGGCGGCACCAGGGCCCCCAGCTGCGAGCCGTCGTCGTCGGTCACCGAGACCTGCTTCCCCTCGAAGTAGGAGCTGTGCGCCTTCTCGGGCCCCTCGAAGGAGAACTGCATCCTCATGTTGGACAGCACGATCCGGCGCGACATGCGGTTCTCCGACATGGAGCTGCGCAGGCGCTCGAAGTTTTTGTTCATCTGGTACTGGCGGAAGGCCGTCTGGATGGTGCGGGCCGCATGGCGCGTCACCAGGCGTCCCCCATACTTCCGTTCTAGCATCTCCACCTGCAGGGGAAGGAGAGGGCAGTGAGGACGGCCCGGGGGCTGGCGCAGGGCCACGCCAGCCTATCCTGGGGAGAAAACCACCAGTGGGGCGTGCCACCGGGGTTGTGCAGGACAGAGAGACACCACGTTAAAGCACGTGGGTCCCCGGCAGGACTTGTCAGAGCCTTTCAAGGGGCTGGTTTCCCGCACGTCCCCGCCCCTGCGGCCTTGGCCCTCCTACAACGTGCGCTGTGCAGTCTGACAAGACCTTGCAGGGGTCGCAGGTGCAGGGTCCTGGGGGCTGGGCTCTGGCCGCGGGCTTCTGGCCTCGGTTTTCTGTGGCCCCCAGGGGAGTTACTGAGTGTTAGGGAGGCCAGAGAGAATCCCCATGCGGAGCACCAGGCTCTGAGGGCAGACGCCTGGGTTCTAAAGCCCCGTCCCCAGTGTGGGGGTCCCTGAGCCTCCTCACTGCCAAGATGGGGAACTGAGACCCAGAGAAGAGGCCTGACACCCACGGTATAGAGATGGGGTGGGGCTGCAGGCAGGTGACAGCGACTGGGACTCTCCAGTGTGACACGTGGGCTTCCTGAGGTCCTGGGGCTCATCTGAGGGCTGTGCCCCCAAGCCCCGCTCCTGGCCCTGCTGCGTGGGGACGCGAGGTGAAGAGCCGTTCTTCTTAGGGGACCTAGAGAGTGCCCGGTCCTCGGGAGCAAGTCACCGTGCCCTGCTTGTCTAGGCTCCCCCTGCCCTCTGCACGCTGAAGCTGGCAGCGGAGAGACGGGGTCCCAGTCCCTAACGGACAAACAGACGCATGCGCGTCACTGAAACGACGCAAGCAGATGCGAGGGTCAGCGGAGGGACGGCGGGGCCGGGCAGGAAGCGCGCGCAGCAGCAGGCGCCCGGGTGTAGGTCCCGGGGCCCCGCTCCCCCGTGGGTGGCCTGCGCCACTCTTGGAAAGTGAGTACCCGAGTCAGGGAGGCCAGGCCCCCCCACACCCCCGCATTGGACGCGCCAGCTCTGCGGGGCCCGGCAGGGGGCGGGGAGGGCGGGGAGGACCGTGTGCGTGGCTCAGCGCGCCTTTCCCCTGCGGCCGGGCCAGCGTCAGCCAGGGCGGGTCTGTTTTTCCTCTCGGTCCGGAGAGATGACTTCACTTCCACATCTGCGAGCAGCGGGTCTCTGCTGTCGGGGCTGTGAGCGGAGCCAGCGCCCGCAGAGGGCCCCAGGCTGAGCTCCATCCGGAAGCCTCTCTGCGCAGCCCGCCTGGCCTGGGCCCCTGGGCCCTCGCGATGGCCTGGGGTGGGGGTGGGGCCACCCAGGGCCCCTTTTCTTCCGCTGACATGGGGCCGCCACCAAAGCAGGCGGCGTCCCTGTCTGCCTGCGGGGGCTCTGCCAATGGGCTCCCCCACAGCCCACCAACGGCCTGTTCTGCACACTGGCTGGGGGAGGGGATGCGTCAGTGCGTGCTCACTGATGTCACTCTCACGGGACACCCAGGGGAGTGCAGGCTGCAGAGGGGCTCAGAGACGCAAGGGACGAGAAGCCAGCCCATGGGACCCCCGGCCCTTCTTTAAGGGAGCAGCTGTGCACTCAGCGGGAGCGCCGCCTCTCAGCCGCGGAGGCCCCTGCTCCCATGGGCAGGAGGCCCCTGGTACAGAGGCCCCGGGACCAGCGGAAAAGCCGCGACTCCCCACCGGGCCCCTTCCCCTGGAGCGTGCTCTGCACCACCGGGGCTCTGTCCTCCTGGAATCGTGTGGGGATTCGCGCGGGACGTCCTGCTCCCACTTTGGCCTCTGCTCAGCGTGGAGCGCACAGGGGCCCTCGGTGTCACTTCCTCACTTGCACCCGCTCCCTGCCACCCTCTCCCCAGTTCGTCCTGCCCCAGGGCCTTTGCACCTCGGGCCCTGTCCGCTCTCCCTGGGAAAGCCCCGCCCTGGAACACGGGTTCTGACGCGGCAGAGGCCGCCTCCCTCCGTGGCTCAGTTTCCTCCTCCCCTGCACCTGCCCCCCACAATCTCGACACTATCACTTTCTGGAATTAAAGGCGTCCTCACTGCTAACTTGTCCGTGGTCTCGCTCCTGGGCCACAGCGTCAGCGCGACGTGACCTGGTCCCGGTGGGGTGTGGCACAAGGTGGGCACTCAGCGAACAGGTGAGGCCACACTGAGGCCGCGGGAAGTACCTGCGAACTTCATGGGCCGCTACGACGTCCTACCCTCTCTCGGTTCTGTGCCAACGCTTCTGTCGCATGTGTCCTTTACTAGGAGCAGTTTGTGACCCGCTCTGGCTCCGGGGGTGACTGATGAGTGGGACCGAGGCTACCGTCCCAGCCGTGGGCCTGGCGGTGGGGCAGGGGGCTGTGTGCTAATGCAGCCTGACCAGGGGCCTTCGGCTATCAGCCTCCCAGTCCCAACTCACAGGGCAAGGAGGAGGGTAGGGCAGGGCAGCAGCACACAGAGCAGGGGGGAGGTACTGGCCGGACCCTCCGTGGGCGGCACACACAGTGCCCCGAGATGCACACCAGGCCTGGACCTCAAACAAGGAGATTGAGGCACAGCCAGGCCATGGGTGGGCAGAGAGGGGCCTGGTGCCGGGGCGCTGCTAGCAGGGGTCCTGGGGACAGGCCAGGGAGGAGGTGGCCGCCCAGGACCCACAGGAGCTGCCCCAGGCTCAGGGCCCAGGAACAGCTAGCTGGCCCTGCACACTTGCACGGCTGCTCCCCGGTGGCTGGGCACCTCTCCTGAAGCTTCAAACTGTCCCTCCAAGGGTCACACATGCGTCCTTAATAAAGTGCCTACTGTGTGCCTGCACGCTAAGGGGCTGGCAGTGGGAACTCGCTGCCCACAGGGACCTACCTGTGCTCCCTCTGCTCCCTGGTGCAGCCCTGCCTGAGGCCAAGACCACCTGTTTAGGGCCCTGCAAGACCTCCGCCCCCTCCGCGGCCCCACCCACCTGCTTGTCCTGCAGGTCAGAGGACAGCTCATAGCTCTCAGAAAGGGAGCGCGAGCGCTTGATGGCCTCCTCCTCCGCCTGCTTGCGCAGGATGGACGTCGAGTGCTGTAGCTTGGGCCTCCGCGTGCGTTGTGGCTGCCCCGCGTAGAGCCCATAGGCGCCCCCAGGCGAGTGCTCGTAGTGGTCCGGGCTCAGGCCGGTGCCCGGCACCCCGGGGCCCTGGCGGTAGGCAGAGGGGCTGTCCAGCGACGTGCAGGTCTCGCTGCCAGGGGCCTCGCCCTCCACGCTATGGGGGAGAGAGGAGAGAGTCCACCCATGAGTGGGGGGCCCTGTGAGCTCCGATGCTGCCCCACACGTCCCGGGGGCCTTGCAAGGCCAGTCTCCCTGCCCCCACCCGGCCAGGCCGCACAGGAACCCTGTTCAGTTTCACCTTCTCTGCAAACCCTCCACCTTTGAGTCTCCCTAAATCCATATGCCACCCGTCCCCGGTGTTTTAGAGGTGACTTGGGGTCATCAGGGCCCCAATCCAAGGTGACTGGCGTCTTTATGAGACGATTAGGACACAACACACATGGAGGGCGGTGTGGAGACACAGTGGCCATTCACTCGCCGAGGAGAGAGGCCTCAGAATAAGCAACCCTGCCAACACCACACCCTTGGCCTTCCCGCCTGCAGGACTGAGACAACGAAGCCCACCCCCTACCCTGTGTCAGCCTAGGACTCGCCCGAGGTCGCAAAGGTCACGAGAGTGAGTCGGTATCCAGGCCCACGACCCGGTGTCCCCTACCCCGTCCCCAGGATGCCTGCCTGTACAGCCCTCTCCAAGTCCCAAGCGCCAAGCAGGAGTGGGGCCAACCGGGGGAGGGTGGGGACAGGGAGGGACTGGTGACAGATGCATCCCAAACTCATGTACTAAGAAGGCAGACACGGGTCTCTGCAGAGGACAAGGAGAGAAGGGGGAAGGTATGCACAACGTTTCTAACACAGCCCGGAGGCCCTCTCCTGTCATCCCTGTCCCCATCCCTGCGGACATGGCCCAGCAGAGAGAAGGGACCACGGGCCCTCAATGGACCTATCTTCAGGCCAATGGGGACGCCCTGTTGTCCAGAGCCTCAGGCCAAGGGCTCTTCCCCCAACCCAGCCCCACCTCCCCCTGTCATGGGGACCAGGCTGCCAAGTGCGGGGTATGAGACTGCTCCCTGACTCCTGGGGCACAGGGACTCGAGTGGGGGCCCAGGGGAGCAGGCACTTGGGCCTGGGCAAGGCCAGCAGCCCCCCGACTCCAGGGCTGCCCTGAGCCAGGGGCAGGCTGCAGACCCAACAGGGAGCGTGGGGCCGTCCCGACCTGACTGTGGATCGGGGTGCAGAGGGTTCAGCCCTTACTCGAGGCCTGCTTCCCTACTTGTAACACCGGTGGGCTGGGCATGTACAAGGTGCCCAGGTGATAGAGGGACGCCACCCTTCCAGGCCTGGGAAGGAGGCCTGTCCCCTGTTCTTGTGCCCCTGCATTGATGGGCCTTCAACATGCCCCAGGGGTGCTCTTTCCCAGGGCCCGTGGAGGCAGAGCCACCTTGGGGGGCACCTGGCCACCTCCCACCTGCCTGTCCTCTTCCTCACGGTCCCTCAATGCCAAAAAGGGGTAAAAGAAACTGCAGAACGATCACTCCCAACACCGAGCAGCTGAGATCTTGGCTCGCGGGCCTGTCGTCAGTTTGGCACAAATCAACCCGTAAAATTTCTCTACGGGTTTGGACGCTTCTTACACTGGTAGTTTTGTGACGCTTCGGAGAGCGCCCCGCGACAGTGTGTGCAGAGTGCAGGGCCCCATCTCCCATCAGACCAGCGGCCGGCGGACGCCAGCGTAGGGCAGGGACAGTCCCTGCGGGTACCGCCCACTGCGGAAATGCCCCCAACCATGCCCCTTCTGTCTGAGGAGCCCTCAGCTCCACCCCCAGCTCCCCCTGTCCAGTGTGAGGACATCACCTCGTCCCTCAGCAGGGCACAGCGCACAGGGACAAGGGTCGCTGCTCGGGACCCGAGGACACAGGTGGGACTCGTGGATCAGGGAATTGCCCACGCCCTTCCCCTCCCCGCCTCCACCCCGCGCCCCCTACCTCACGCCTCTGCCAGGCTTTGTTCCCACGTGGAATTCCCACCCTGCCACCCAGGCCAAGTATCTTGGGGATGCTCCTCCCACAACCTGTGTCCAGTAGCCAGGACTGAATGATTATTCTGGGTCCCTCAGCTGCACCTGGGATTCCCGATCTCTCACATGCCCTTGGGCCACATGCCAACTAAGGAACCTGTTTAGAGTTTCTGGAACATTCTATGATGCTCCAAAAATGCTCCTGGTCCAGCAACCCCTTTTATAGACAGAAATGCACACTCAGAAAAGGAGACCAATGTGCAGACAGGGAGGTAATAACAAGGGGTTTCAGCGCAGCGCTGGTCCTAATTACAAATGCTCGGAAGTCACTGGAAGGCCTGCCCACCAGGGCCTGGTACGAATTAAGTACAAATCCGTGTGACGGAAACAAGGTCGAGACCGGGGAAGACGTGGTGCGAGGGCAGCCTGTATGGAACACCCGGGCGGTGTTTTTGGCTGACCGCAAGTTTCACAGGAGCCGATGGCAGCACTGCGACAAAGCCAGAGGCGAAACCAGCTCTGCTGTCCCTGCCACCAGTGACAGGTCCCAGCAGGAGGCCCAACCGGAGCCCCGGGGTGGGGATGGCAAGCCCACTCTCACAGCAGCAGGGACGCTGTGCAGATGGTGGGGTCCCTGTCGCCGGGGGCGTGCAAGCGACGGCCACCAGATACCAGCCAGAGCCAAGACTGAGGACTGCCACACGGACGAGCAGCCGCGATGTACCCACCCGGTGTCCTGCACTGCCCTTTGCTGGTCTTTCCGGGCCTGTGAGGGGCCACACCCGGCTCTTAGCTCACATCCCACCGCCTCCCACGGGTGCGCCCCCTGCCACCTGGGGGTCCTGCTCCAGGAGCACTGGGTCCCCGAGAGCCCCGGCAGCCAGTGAAGACGGGGACCCCAAGACTGGCCACTTCCCAAGGGACTGGAGCCACGTGTGCACAGCGGGCGGAGAGGTGGGGCCAACGAAGACAGGACTGGCCATGGACAGGGACCCAGCGACTCTGAGTCACTGGCTGGTCACCCCAGCCGCCCCCGTGTGCAGCTGGTGTCATGTGGGGCGGTGGCTGGGTCACCACCGAGCAGCCCAGGGCGACGGAAAACTCAGAACCGATTGGGCGGTGGAAACGCCGCCCCGCCCCCGCGCTTCCGTGCTGCCAAGTGAGGGGGAGAAGGCGCCCGGTGCGGCCCCCACTCCCACCGTGGGGCCCCAAACAGGCAGGCTCTGCGCCTGTCTCCCTCCCTGTAAAAGGGGAGCGACCTGGGTGCCCCCTTCCCATGACAGCCGATGCCGGTGAAGCCCGTGGAGGGCTGTTCCTAACCGTGGTGGGAGGGGGCGGGGCAGCGGGCCCAGCAGTACTGGGGCCCCCTCCGCGGGACCGGTACCAACCTCCAGCCCTCCAGCCCTGGGCCGGTGACAAGTCCCGGGAGGGGGTGGGGAAAGGAAGCATCCCTCTGCCCACGGGGGAACGAGTCAGGGCTCGTGGGGCGGAGGGTGTCCGGGGCCCTCGCCCATGATGTCTCCTGCGACGGCCTGGGCCATGACACGTGCCTTTTCTCAGAAGAAACGTCAGAGGCGGCGGCTCTGTGCACAGACGAGCGGGCACTGCCGGAGCAGGACCTGCGGTCGGTCGGGGAGCTGCTGCTCACCGCGACGGCGACGATGACGACGGTCATGGGCACACCAACGTCTCTAGCGTCGGCAGCCACTGCGGAGGTTCAGCCCGTCCCCAAGGTCACACAGCCACCAGAAGGACTCAGAACCCACGCGGTGTGGCCGTGGGCTGTCACGCACCCCCCACCCCCGGAGCCTGGTGGAGCTGGGGCGCTGGGCCGCGGTCCCCTGTGCGAGGCTGGGGCCCAGGCCAGGGGGTCCTGGCGCAGAGAGTGGCTGTGACGTCAGGAAGGCTGCGCTGCGCGTGGCCGGCTGCGGTTACGACACGTGGCGAAGACGCACGCTGCACGCATGCACACGTCAGCAGGGGCGGGGCCGCACGCTGGCGGGAGCGTGAGGCGGGAGCCAATCAGCCGCCTGGGACGCGCGCGCCTCACATCCGCGCCGGCGGCCTCCTCTGTGCTCGCACTCGGGGATCCCGGCTTCCAGAAAGGGGGTCGGGGCCAGCGGCACCCCCAGCCGCAAGCTGGGCTCCCCGGGGGGGCTGGCTGCCTCGGCCCCAGAACCCAAGCTCATCACTCCACACGGGGGAGGGGTGCTCCGCTCCGGGCCCGGGGGAGGGACGCAGCCGACCAGGGCCGGTCCGGGGAGGAGCGGACAGTGGGATAGAGCTGGGGGCTGTGTGCTGAGCCACCCACTGAGACCCCAGGTCCCTGCAGGGCCCCGGAGGAGTGGGGGCAGGCGGCCCGGGAGCCTCAGGGACGTTCCTGTGGCTCAGCTGCTGGAGAGGGCCGCCTGGGGGTGCTGGGAGTGTCCCAGCGGGGTCGGCTGTGCCCCGGGGGAGGGGTGGCGTCGGGGCGGGTCACCCCCTGGGCCGTGGGGGCTCTGGCATAAGCTCAGCCTATGTGTTTGGAAGTGCCTAGAAACACGTTTCTACACTCTTTTATCCCCACCCCCAACGGTAGGGTTGGAAAGGAATGACCACCCCTCCATGAGGAGGGTGGTGACCAGACACAGGACCAGGCCCAGATGCCTAGGGCCCCACTGCAGGGACTGTGAAGCCTGCTCCTGACCCAGCCCTGGGGGTCCTGGGAATTCCAGGGCCAGAGGTGGGGTGCCCCTGGGGAGTGTGACACAGGGCCGCCCCAGACCCCAGGACCACCAAGCACCTCCCCCCGCACAAGAGGAATGAGGAAGGTGAGGCCCCAGGAGGGGAGAACCCTCCCAAGCTCCTGTGCCAGGCGCCCAGCAGCAGGCAAGGCAGAGCCTGACCTCGTGCCCCCTGCGACCCCCAGCTACTGCCCAGTCTGCATGGCTGTCACGTCTGCACAGAGCAGCGCCAGCCTTTATCTGCTCTCTCCCCCTCAAATCAGAGCTGTGCCAGGAATGCTCGCGCTAATCCAGACTTCTGGCTTTTCTTAGGAAACGGAAATCACGTGGCGTCCACCATGGAGCCGGCTGGTGCCATTGCAGTGCCTTGGGCCCCCTGCGATGCTGGGGGCCTCGCCCAGCCTGGTCAATGGAGCAGAGGGCACAGAGCTGCAGCTGCGGCCCTGCCACTTGCCGCGCGTCCGGGCCAAACCTCCCCCTCCCCCAGTAAAACGGTCCTCTGCACCCCAGAGCCCGCAAGCTTGGCCTCCTCCTGGGCCCCTGGACCACTAGACCCCAGGGGCCACAACCTGGGGGAGTCAGCGAGCCAGCTGTTGGGGAGGCAGGAGGTGGGCCGGGCATCCCCCAGGGCCTGGAAGGCAGGCTGGGGAGGCCAGATGTCACCAAGCCCCAAAGGAAGCTGAGGATGGGGACACAGGCTGGTGGGAGCCGGGCAGCAGCAGATGCAGCTGAACGGTGACAGGGGTCCATGGGCTGCCCAGGGAGGCCCGGCGCCCACTCTGCCACCACTTACACGGACACGTGACATGGCACAGCGCTCTCTGGGGGCTGACTGGCCTCCATGTGCCTCAGCACAGAGCTCAGATGGGCCCAAACAGTGAGAGAAGATTTAAAGAAATGGAATGAACCCCCAACATTTCACCACCTAGAGGCGGTGTGTGACCACGCCGGCGGCTGACTCCTCCCTGGAGGGGCGCAGGAGGAGACCTGGCCACCCTGAGCCCATGCTCCTGCCTGGTGACGCCAGCCAGCACAAGCTGTCCCACCACGGCTCCCTCCACACCAGGCCTGCCCTGAGCTGTCCTGTGCCCCTCCTGCCTGGTCTGGGCCCCTGCACCAGAAAAAAACCCCATTCAAGACCCAAGCCAAGGAGCAGGAGTTGGGGCTGCAGCTCTTGGGGCAGGGGGGCATCCCCAAGGAAGCGGATTTAGAACACCTGTCCCCGGGGCCAGGGCCCGAGCGTCCCTGCAGCACTGTTCAGCCGCTGGGGACTCAGGTGCTCCCGCACGGACATGTCCCAGCGCCCCACGGCCGGCAGGGCCACCAGGCCCAACGCACAGACACCCTTCTCCCCACGTCAGACCGTCCAGACAGCATTTAAAATGTGCCCGACACCCCATGTTTATTCCCAAATCAGCCTCCGCAGTGCCACTGGCGCCGGCGCTCCACCTGTGCTGGGGCCGCAGGGCGGGGAAGCCCCCAGGCTGAGGGACCCGGGCCCCTGGGCCACATCTTAGCTCCGGGCATCATTCCTGCCCCTTGCCAACATGGGGTGGGGGCGTGTGTGCTGCACGCCATCCGAGGAGAGAAGGGCTCAACTCAGAGGCTGCGGGTGACATGTCACACGCAGA
Organism: Lyroderma lyra; assembly: GCA_004026885.1. NCBI lineage: Eukaryota > Metazoa > Chordata > Mammalia > Chiroptera > Megadermatidae > Lyroderma > Lyroderma lyra. The sequence goes on along the minus strand of PVJL010012538.1, from coordinate 26,003 downwards.
GTGACCTCCGAAGTGCCCTCCAGCCCACCAGCGTGTGCAGACGCCCCTGTTGTGAGGGGACAGGGCATGTCCTCTGCAGCACCCCATTTACAGACTCGCCCCCCTGCACCCGATCTCCCCGCAGGGGCACTGCCTTTGCCCTTTCTGAGTGGGTTTTTTTTGGGGGGTGTCATTTCCTGCCGGACAACCTCCCCCCGCCCCCCAAGCTAAGCCGGGCCAGCACTTGGTGGTTCTGACTGCACGGAGACGCCCAGAGCTCCCAGGCCCGGCTCATTCGGAAAGATCTTCCAACACGCGCGCCCGGAGCCAAAGTAAACACAGAGGCCCCCGGTCGTTTCCATGGGCGCAGGGCGGGCCTGAAGAACGCGCTTGTGTGCGCAGGCAGGGCCGGCTGGACCCCCGGGACGCCCCGGGGGGCTGGGGAGCAAGGCCACGGCCCGGCAGGCCGGCTGGGACGGTGTGGGCAGTGCGGAGGAGGGGCTGCCTCTGGCCACCCTGTCGGCCTGGACGACCCGGCCCTCAGCGGTCCATCACACCCCAGACGGCCGCTGCCCCTGCCCCCCCCCCAGCCCCTGCCCCGTCACCCCCACGCTGCCCTCGGCCCCCTCACCCCCACACCGGCCCCCCACCTGCCGCCTGCCCAGCCTCAGCCGCCAGCAGACACTCTGAGCCGCAAACGGCCCAAGTCCGTGCTGCCTTAAGCGTGGCGCTGACACCCCAGCCCTGTCGGGGTCCCTGCGGAAAGGAACAGGAAGTGCAGCGTGCCCGGGGGCCCCTGCCCGCTGTTTGTCACAGCGCTGGGGAGCCCCCGAGGCCGCGCCGTCGCCCCCAGCGCCCACGGCACGCAGGTGCCACGGCGTCCTCCTGTGGGGCAGGGGGCGGGGCCGAGGCACAGGGGGGGTGTGAGTTACCCGGGGCCCACGGCTCAGCAGGCCACGCCCTGAAGACGGCAGGGCTGTTAACACCGATGCAGCCCCCAGGCTGAGCGCAGCTGAGGCTTCCTGAGCACCTACTACGTGCGTGCCAGGCGTCCCACGACCCCGGGACGGCCTGCCCCCGCGTGTGACGTCAGAGGCAGGGGTCCAGGCGAAATGAGGCAGGACACGGGCATTCTGGGCGGAGCCCAAGTAGATGCACAGACGCTCAGAGGACAAGCAGCCCTTGGCGGGGTGGCGGGGGCGAGGTGACAAGGACGCAGGCTGGAAACCACAGGGTGGAAGAGGCTGCTGGGCAGAGACCCGGGGAACCCCGTGCGGACAGACCAGCGTGTGGGGGGTGCGAGGGGCTGCCCAGAGGCCTCGCCACGGGAGAGGCCAACATGTCTGGGGCCAACACGTCTGGGGCCAGGGGCAGGCAGGGACAGTGACACGTGTACAGGCCGGGGGGGCACCTGTTCCCTAGGAAAGCCCTGTCTGATGGCCTCAGAGGCCGGCCCTCCCCTCACCTCTAGACGCAGGGTCCCACACAGAAGTCCCCTTGGGACATGGAGCCAGGAGACGCGGAGGGAGGCTCTGCCCCCCAACCCTCCCCCCGGGCTCACTACGCACTCTCTCAGTTCCCACACGCCTGTCCTGTCCGACAGAGCGATCCGCACGGCGCTGAGCCTGCTAAGCACACCCAGGCCTGTGCTCCCGCTGAGCCGTCCTGACCAGGTCAGCGGAAAAGCAAAGCAAAGCACCCCCCGCCCCCCGGCCAACCCTGCACATTTAAATGGCGGCGCCGAGAAGGTCAAGGGCCCACGGGGGAGCAGAGCGGCGAGTCCACGCCTGTTCACCAGCCACAGGGGCAGGGCTGCCTCCCCGCGCCTGCCCAGGGCTCAGCGGCGTCCACTCCAGGCCCACATGGGGAGATGAAATCAGGAGGGACGCCCGCGGATGACGGCCACGAGCCTGCACTCTGCGCCCCACTGCATTCAGAGTCACCCCAATACCCGCGAGCACACACATGTGTGCGGCTCAGGGCCACTCGCCAGAGCGCCCAGTGCGGGCTCCTGCCTGGGCTGCAGCCTCCTTTCCAGAAAGCCCCAGGGCAGGTTGGGAGGGGGACGGCCACACCACCCCCAGACGCTGACGAGGGCTCCGCGAGGTCCGCGAACGTTCTTTCCCCATCTCTCCCGTTTCCTTGTCCGTGTGACTGGAAGGACACCAGCTACGAGACAGGGCTCGTGGGAGGTCCAGACGGCATGCGTGTGCGTCAAATCCAAGGTCACCCGCACGTCAGGGGCTTCCCGGGTCCAGGCCCCGCCCCTCCCGTCTCACAAACCTTCAGCTGGGCCGAGAGTGTAAATCTGAGGACAGTGGGGACGCGGGCCACGAGCGCGGCCTTCTCACCCCGTCTGCGGCTGGTCTCCCTTGTCCGTGGCCAAGAAGGGAGGTCATTGTGCGGCCCAGCAGCCGCCACAGCAGGTGCCCGGGAACACCTCAGCCCCTCAGCCCTGGGACGGTCAGGAGCCAGCTCTGCCCGGGCCTCTCCACAAGGGACAGACCCTCCTGAGCTCAGCCACGATCAGGATGAACAGGGACAACGACAACAGCTGTGACAAGCAGGTACAGAGCGCTCACCGCAACATCACAGGCGCTGGGGAGATGGCGTTCACGCGGGCAGCCCGTGGGGGGGCCGGGATTTCGGGGAACCTGCCGCAGGGGCTCAGACCAAACGGTGCTGTCGCAGAACCCGTCGGCCAGGTGCATGCTGGGCCGGCAGCAGAGCCCCAGCCCTGGGCCCAGGGCTTGCAGGGGGAGGTGGGGCCCTTCCCCAACCAGGGCTCCAGCCACAGCCACCGGGACGGGTCCGGTCCGGGCAGCACGGGGCCACGCGTTTCCTCTGGGCAGGAGTGTACAGCAGGGACGGCCAGGGTCCCTAAGGCCGCCCCCACGGACTCCTCAAGAGCCTTAACGGCCTGCACACTCACTATGACTCGCCTTTGGGGACAATGACACGTCACAACAGCCTCCGAGCACCATCTCCCACCTCACGGACACACACGCTTCCTCGGGACCCCCTCTGCAGAACTGCCATCAGGACCCCCGCCAGCCCGAGTCCCGCAGAACTGTGCCGTGGGCAGAGCTGAGTGCTGGCGTAGAGGGGCGCAGCGCCCAAACCCCATCATCGTTCCCAGTCACCACGGGGGAGACTGGGGCCCAGAGGGCCGAGCTGGGATTGCCCACACCGTCCGTTTGCCTCTGGGAGCTGCTGCCCCGGGCTCTGCTGGCATGAGCCCACGTTCTAGAGTCCAGCCAGAGGGCACACATGCATGCAAACTGAGCTCCCGCAGCCCAGGCAGAGCCTTCCGGAAGCGCCTCCTGGCCCATCCGTTTCACGGTCGGGCTGTGCAGCAGCGCCAGCCCTGGGTCCATGCGGCTGAACCCACGCTAGGCAAACAGCACGACGATAAATATTAGCACAGTCGGACTGTTCCAGAGCAGCAGCCTCAGAGCCCCGCAGGGCATCCGGGTTCTGCTCCAGGCTCCCCGGTGACGGTCCGCTCTCGCCCCTGGGTTCCCAACCTCACTCAGCGTGCCCCTCGAGAGACGGAGGGTAGAAAGACCCGAGGTCAGGTGCTCATGGAGGAGCCCGCCCTCACGGGGCGCCGTGCTGCACCCAGAGAGGTCGGTTTGGGCTGTTACAGACTGGGGGTCCCCCCAGGGGCATGCCAGACCTTCCAGAGTTGGGAGGGGGAGGGGGCACACTGGCCAGCGTGAGGTGTCCCAGCTGAGCTCCCCATGGGCCCACATCCCAGGCGCCTGGGAGCAAATGTGACCTACCTGCTTGCAGGCCCAAGGGAGGGGTACCGCGCCCCCAGGGCCCGAGGCAGGGACTCTAACAAACAGTCCCTCTCAGTGAACTGCAGCGCCTTGGTGCCAACGAGACCGCACACTCTGCCTCAGTTTCCTCTCCTGCTGCACAGGCATGCCAGTCCCCAAAGGCCATACCAGGTGGGACAGCTGCACAGGCCGCCGCACGTGTGGGATGTGAGGATGGGGACCCTCACCCTCAGGCTGAGCCGCTGATTCCCGACAGCTGCCCCCCTACAGCTGCAGCTCGATGGGCCTCCGCCCCCAGTGCAGGGGGCTGTGGGGACCCTGGGACCCCACCCCCAACCCTCCAGGGGGCCTCAGGCTGGTGTTCCAGGCCCCTGGGGGGAGGTGGGGGCGGAGGGAGACGCAGGCCTGATCTCAGTGCATCTGCCAGACGCAGGCTGCAGAGTTTCTGAACTCACAGTTCAATTGGCTGCAGGTGGGCCTCCCCCAGGGGGGCCTGCCCCCAGCCGAATCAGCCTGTCAACAAGCCCCTGGCCCCACCGCCGGCTCCCGCGAGGGGCCTGCAGACAGCTGCGCTGGCCAGCCAAGCGAGGAAATCGATATTCCCAGCACACGCGCGCTCCCTCTCTCCCCCCATAAATACGGGCCCCTGGGCCACCCACAGGCCCCCCAGCAGAAGACAGGCGGCTCGGGCACACACGTTGGCCCTCCAGACGCCACTCCCGGCCACGCCAGGTGCACACAGCCAGCACCTGACCCCATGGACAGCCCCTTCACAGCCCCCCTGGTGTCGGGCGCCCCCCACCCTGGGCATTCCCCCCCGGGGCCTGGGGGGAGCACCGTTAGACCACCGGCGCACAGCCCCTCAGCGTCGCCCGCACTCGCCCGCGGTGGGGGGGGGTCTCCCCTACACAGCAGACGCTAACCCTAGACACAAGCCTGTGGTCTTCCATCAGCAGGCCTGCAGGAGGACTTCCTGTCAGCTCTGGTCACCTGCAGGGGACACCACAGGGAGGCCCGCTGGCCGCCACCCTGTCACACACTGTCGCACTGGGCCTCTCTCCAGCATGAACTCACCCACCGCAAGCCGGCACCCCGCAGTCACTCACAAGCGAGGACGGACACACACACACACACACACACACTGCCCCGTCCCGACCGGGTCCTGTCCCCTCTCTCATGCTCACAGGCACTTGTCCCGACCGTCTGGTGCGCGTGCTGTCGCACACCCAGTCCCCACAGACCCCCTCGGTCGCGCACACTCACACGCACACCCCCCGGCGGTCTCCAAGCCGCCACGCCACACGACACGCACGCCGAGCTCCGTCACTCGCCCACGACACCCCGCGTGCACGCGTGCAGCGGCTGCAGCGCGGCCGGCCCCGCCCCGCCGGCCGGTCCGCGCGCCCCTCCCCCCGCCCCGCGCCCCCCGCCCCGCCCGGGCCCTTACCCGCAGTCCAGCTCCAGCTCCAGCAGGGACTGCGTCCGCTCCGAGTGGCAATGCAGGCACCACATGCCGGCTGGGCTGCGGCGGGCGCGGCCCGGGCCCGGGCCCAGCGGACCGAGAGCCGCCCGCTGCCGCCCGGGGCGGCGGGATCCCGGGGCCTACACCCGACCACCGAGGGCCCGGCCCGCCCGCCACACGACCACCTCGAGGACCACCGGGGCCGGCCCGTCCGCGCCGCCCCAGCCCCAGGTCCGAGCCCCAGGCCGGCCGAGCCCGCGCCGCCGCCGCCGCCGCCGCCAACGCCGCCGCCCGCCGGGCGCAAAGCAAGGTCCGGCCGGAGGAATGTGGCCCAGGAGGGGGGGCGAGCGCAGGGGCGGGGCCGGAGGCGGGGCCTCGGGCGCAGGGGGCGGGGCCCCGGGCGCAGGGGCGGGGCCCCGGGCGCAGGGGGCGGGGCCGGCGGAGCCGCGGGCCTGGGTGGGTGGTACGCGCAGGAGCGGGGTTCTCAGCTACAGCCGCCCCGGTTCCGGCAAGCGAGGCCCTTTTCCGGGAAGACGGCGCGCGCCTGCGACAGAGGCACCCCCGGTCCCCAACGCACTGGCACCGCACACACCAGACCCCAAAACTGCAGCCTCTGCTGCTGACAGGGCCCGTCCCGACTTAGGGCGCCGAGGCTGAGGCCCCTGCCCCAGAGAAAGCAGGGGCCCCTGCCCTGGAGGCCGGGGACAGCCTTTTGGGGACGCTTTGGTGGGGGGGCTGATGGAAGCAGCTTCTTTTCCCCTGAGCCCACCCAGCCCCCTGCCTTCCCTGCACTCAGACACACGTTTCAGAGCAACGCGGCCGTCTGACCCTTTGGCTGCGAGGTCGGAGGCAGCGGAAAGATGGAAACATTATTTCCTCCCTCTGACCGCGGAGTTCGAGTTCACAACTTGGTTAGTCAACAGTTCACAGGATTTAAAACTGTTTTCCTGTGGCTTACACTATCACCAACGCAGATGTTTTGTGTGCTATATCGCGCAACATTTCGTCATACATTCCTTATGTCACCCAGGGATCTAATGGATGCCACTTAGGTTCTGAGTAGCTTTTGCTAAAATTCAATAATATCATGATAAATTTATTACCATGTAACAAAAATTTAAAATAAAAATGATACTCAAAATATCAGCGTTTTATTTTTTGTTGCTTTTCAACACATTTTGAACAAAAAAACCTTGACATCCAGTAATGCACTGAAAGGGTTAACATGGTTCTAGTTAGTGTTACAGAGCACTTTACTTCTGTTTAATCTGCAAGAGGCAAGACCACAGGTGATGTAGGTGGGGTTACCCCTGGCTCCACTGTCCAGCAGAGTAGGCTGAGGCTCAGCTTAACTGGGTTAACTAAGAGGCCCTCCCTACGCTCAGCAATCACGGCTTGCAGTCCTCAATTTGCACATTTACTTGTTTATTATCTCCCGGGCACAGTGCCCAGGATGCACGCTTGTGGGCTGCCCACAGGTGGGCCGGGAGCCATCCAGCATACTCAAATGCAATCAGAACCCCGCCCATCCTGGGCCACCCCACCTGCACGCCCGGCCTCTCTTGGAGGGCCAGGCAGCTGGCCGTTCTGTGGGAGTCCGGACACTGCAGGAGGAAGCCCCCTAAGGCGGGGGTGACCTTCCGCGTCTTTCATTTGGAGGGGGTGGTGCAAAGGGCCTGGTGGGAAGTATTCTTTCCAGGTGGGGAGACTGGGCCAGGTGGGGACTGCAGAGGAAGGGACTGCACCTGCCCAACGTGCAGCACGGGAAAGGGGTGATCCCCAGAGCCAACTCAGGGCACAGGGTACCCAGGCAAGAGGCTGAGCAGGAACTCTCAGTGCCCGTGTCCACATTCTCCTCTTCGCTGCTGTTTTCTTTGCCACCTTAAAAATAAATAAGGACACTGACTGGGAGACAACGTTTGCAAGTCATAAATCTGATAGGACTCTATAGGAGAACTCTGACCACTCAATGATAAAAAAGCAAAAAAAAAAAAAAAAGAAAAAAGAAAAAAAATCGCAATTAAAAAAATGCACAAAGGATCTGAACAGACATTTCTCCAGACAAGATACAGGAATGGCCACTGACCCATGAGAAGATGCTCACCTTCACCCATCACCAGGGAAACGCAGATCAAAACCACAGTGAGGTACCACCTCTCTCACACACGAAGATGGCTGGCATAAAGACGATGCACCAAAGCACCTACAGGTGGAGTTGTGGACGGATAAAACTCCTGGGCCACCAAGTTCAAAGCAGTGATCACATCCTGCACACTTGCTCGGGGGTGGGGCGAGCTGGGGAAGGCTCTAAAAATAGGCTGCAATAAATGCGGCCAGGAGACCTCCCCAGGCCAGCTGCTGAAAGGCTCCAGACGGGCCCCAGCAGCCTCAGGTCCAGATTCTGCAAGAATCTCAGACATGTCTCCAGGCCGGCACGGGGCCTCACCACCCACCAGCATGGTCGGGGGACACATAGTTGCAGCTGGGATTTAGAAGAAGGGGCTTAAATTTCCCTGTTAGCACTTGGAGCCCCTGAGGACAGAGCCCCGGGACATCAAACGCCTGCAACTCTCTCCTCTGGTTTCCTCTTTCTGCCGAGTCGGCCGCTTGCGTCTCCGCTGTTACCGCCTCACAGATGGCTCATGTATCGGCTCATAAGGTGAGTGACAAACGTCCCAGCCGGGAGAGGCGGAGGAAGCCAAGGGGTCTGCTGAGGTGAAAATGGGCTGGGGAAAACGCGGACTCGTGGACCCTTTGAGCAAAGGCCTTGTCCCTCTGAGTGTCCATGTCCTGGACGCTGGCCGGCGCGCCCTGCCCTTTCATTTAGCTGAGTGAGCATTGACTCGTGCTCACTTGGTGCCTGTCTTCGGAGGTGTCCGTGGGGAGATGCCGCTGTGACAGCGGTCCCCCAGACAGCCCGGAGGAAGGAGCTTATACTTCTGCCCCCTGAGAGGCTCCACAGACGAAGGGACGTGTGGGCTAGGCCTTGAGGGGGCGAGTTGGAGCCCGCGTACAGTACGAGGCTGCAGCGTGCGAGGAAATCGCGACGACATCGTCTTCTGCTGCCTTGTCCGGGGGTTCGATTCCAGTTCCTCGCCTTGGTCCACTTCACAGCCACGGCCCAACTTTACCCCCTGCTGTCACGGCTCACCTGGAGGCCTCTGTAGCCCGGGTCTGGTTTGCCCCTCAGTCCCCCACCCTGCATTGCGACCCCTCTGTGCATGCCACACCTCCGGCCACGCAAACGTCTGAGGCCCCCAGACGCCTGGCTCATGGCTAGGACTTTGGTGTCAGCTTCCCATGGCACTGCTTGCAGAAAAGCACTGCTGGCCGGTCCCCAGTTCAAGTTAGAAACTCATCTGTACACTTCCAGGTGACTCTGCACCTGCTCTTGTCACACTGATACGCTGTGCCGTCCCGTCCAGGTGAGCAGGGCGTGGGTCCCTCTCTGTGGCATCCCCCCTGCCCACCACAAGGCCAGGGGCAGAGGAGCCAGCAGCTGAATGAGTCAAAGGCTGGCAGACGAAGGCCGGAGCGCCACACGCAGCCCACGTTTTAGATTCTGTTGGAACCGCGTGCCACCCTTCACTTGCATGCCGTCCGTGAACACAACCGCAGAGCTGAGCCATCGTGATAGACACGCACGGCTTGCGGAGCCCGAAGGATTTACAGCTAGGTCTCCACAGAACACCACAGCCAACCCCGAAATAAGCAGCTCCCCTGAATGAATTCCACGTTGGCTCCAGCTCCTCTGGCGACAGCCCCAGGGCCAGGCCCCATGGACAAGGTCTGGACAGCAGAATCCGAACGTCATGGGGAAGATGGTGATTCAAACAAGGGGGCCGGGCCCCGTGGCCTTCAGACAAGATGGGACAATCCTGCAGAGCGAGCTACCCGCATGCATGAAGGCTTAGATCCCAGGATACGAGGGGGACCCCCCAAAAGCCTGTTATTTATTTATAAAAGATGCCGTGTTCATCCTCACACGTTTAAACTTCAGTCACCTTCAAAGGACGCTCCGATGGATGCGATACACCTATCGAGGCGTTTTTCCCACGACTCAGAACAGTTTTTGAAGTTGTTGATTTGGATGCCTTTGAGTGCTTCTGCTGTTTTTGTGTGTCACCTCTTCCACATCGGCAAAATAGTCCCCTTTAAGGACTTTTTTTCATCCAGGAAACAAAAGCAAGTCACTCGGGTGAGATGGGGTGACCAGGGAGGGTGGGGCACGGGGGTCAGGCCGTTTGGGGTCAGAACCTGCTGAGCACTCTGCGCGGGGTGGGCAGGTGTGTCGTCGTGCTGCACGGTGTCCGTGTCTGTCACCGTCATGACATGGGCACACGCGGTGACAGAGTCTCCAAAACAGCTCACTGACGCTCACGCAGCCTCTCACCACCACGCCTGCTGGTGCCCGGATGCAGACGGTTCTAGAACACTCCCCCAGAGGGGGAAGCCTGTGCTCCATGGGGCCCGCCCTCTGGAAGACCATTCTGGTATTTCCTTGGGGGTCCCCCTTCACATTTTACAAACTGAGGCCCAGAGAGACATGAAGGGATGAGCCCTGGGCGTGTGGCCGGGCCCTAGGAACAAGGACACTGGCCCAGGTGACCTGCTTCCCAGGCCACAGCATGCCACCGCTGGGACAGGACATGGCTGTGCAGCAGGCGGCTGGGCTCAGCTAGGCTGTAGGGAGGTGCAGGATCCACAGAGAACGGAACGTACTCATGGGGGCGTCGGATGCCACAACACACCAGAGGCAGCCACGCAGAACGCAGAATTCCCTGGAGTGACACCTCAGTCCCCAGGGCAGAAAATACCCAGCGAAATACAGCTCTTCTCATGAAGTTCCAAGTTACATGTTCAACTCCCAGCATTCTTACTAGAAGCCACTTGCAAGCGACGATGTCTGCGATCTCACTAAGTGATGGGGGCGTGACTTGCTTCAGGGGGGCTGGGGACCGTCTACCTGGGACGAGGCTACGTAGCCATTTGCCTGCTCAGACACCAGCCCCCGGTGCCCCTGGCAGCCTCACTCCCTGCAACACGGCTCCTCCCAGCATGCCCCAGGCATGCTCTTGTGCCCTCACTCCCTGGGTTGCTCTCTTCGTCTGCTTGGCAACCTCCTGCTCAGCCTTCAAGGCCCAGCCCAAATGTCGGCAGAGTGAGGACCCCTACCCCAGACTGTGGACACCACGGAGGCGGAGACAACGGCTCTCCACCCACCCTCAACCCCTTCATCCGAGTGGGGCTCTGACATGGCCATGACTTCACGTAACTGTCACAGTACCAGGGGCAGAGGGTCCTGGCCACAGAACCTCAACAGCAAAAGGGTGGGGCACAACTCCAGTGACAGTGAGACTGAAGTGGCCTCAGGGTCTGCATGTCCTACAGCTACAGAGCACGGCCTGGACCTGCCTGTCCAACTCCCCTTCCCCAGCTCTGTCCCTGGAAGCCACCGCCGTGGCCTGTGGTGTAAGGACACGGTTCTCCAGTGGTCTTTAATCAGATGATAGAAATGAGAGGCAGCTGCCATGCCTACAGCTGACAGACGGACGGATGAGCCAGTGAGGGTGTGGGAAGGGCCGTGGGGGAGGCACTGTGATCACAGGGCCACCGTTTATGGACACAAGGGCCAAGAAGGAGCAGTGGAGCTCCCAGAGGTGTCGGCATCGGTTGGCTCTATGGGTGCTCGTGACAGACCAAGTATGGTGACAATTGCCTCTTCCCAGCCCGGACCCCAGGGCATTCCACAGAGGATGCTGGGAGGTGGTGGCAGCCATGGGTCACAATAGCCTGGCGCTTCCTGTGGGCACATCTACCCCTCTGGCTGGCCGGGCCCACTGTTTAAGGGGCTGTGGGGGAATGTCACTTCTCATGCTTGAGTGGGCTGTGCCCCCAGGTTAGCCTGCCAAGGACCACAGCACACCAGGTAAGCCCTCTCTCCAGCAGGCAGACTGTTCATATCTACCCCATCAATGGAAACCAGCCTCGCTGAGTGTAAATTGAATTTCCTCATAAAAATAATCTCCGAAACTGAGACACACTGTTACGAAACACGCCTTGGCGTCTGTTATCAGCAGAAGGCCCTGCTGGAGGGCTCACTGCTGCTTAAAGCAGGGATGAGCACGTACAGACAACCCGCATTACAGAAGGAGCCATGAGGCAGAGGGAGACCTCACATCCTGATGGGGAACGAGATAGAAGCAGCACTTCTCAGTGAAAAATGCAAGGTGAGGAGTGCCACATTTGGGTGAGAAAACAAAGGGCGAGAGCACACACACACACACACGTGCACATGCACGCGCATACACACATGCGCACACACACGTACGCACACATGCGTGTACACACATGCACGCACACACACACACACACATGCACATGCACATGCACAAGCACCTGTACACATGCACGCACACATACACGCGCGCACATATGCACATGTGCACATGCACGTGTACAGGCACACACGTGCGCATGCACATATACACACATGTGCACATGCAGACAGGCAAAACATACATACACACGTGAACATGCATGCGCACACGTACACACAGGTACACACGTATGTACACATGCGTGCACACACATGCATGTGTACAGGCACACACATGCACGCACGTGCACACACACATGCACATGCATGTGCACAGGCACACATGTACACATGCATGCACACATACACACATGTGCACACACACAGGCACACACACATGTGCACATGCAGACAGGCACGTGCACACGTACACGCGCACACGTGAACATGCACGTGCACACATGTGCGCACAAGCACGCACACATGTGCACATGCACATGCATAGGCATGCACACATGTGCAAATGCACATGTATAGACACACACATGTGCACACACATGTCCGTAGACATACATGTATGTGTAAAGGACTTCTATTTCTGGACATTGGTCACCCCACAAAACACATGTGACCCAGACCAGGCCCTGTGGGTCCTGGAGTGGACCCCACAGACAGCATGCGTCACTCTCGCCATTGCCACAGGTGACGGGGTTGGACCCCCCTCCCCATGTTAGAAATGCAGTTTGTAATCACAAGCACGCAGTGGTCTCTTCAGCACGTCAGCTGTGTCTGTAGTCATTCCCACCCTGGTGAAGGGCAACCCACACTTAATAAACACACCACTGTGCGCAGGGGGCAGAAGCCAGGGGTGGGGGTTCTCCTGCAGGCCACTTCCTCTTCTGCCCCGGCCCCCTGCCCTGCCCCTGCCTTCCGGCAGTGGGGCTCATCCTGGTGGCCACGCACCTGCTGGGCCTCTCCTGGGGCTCCACACCTGGGCACTCCCTTCCCTGGGGCATTGCTAGCAGACTCACCTCCTGCCCTGGGTGGAGGCCCTGTTCTAGGACTGCTGCTGCATTCTCTGGGACAGCCGGGAGACAGCACTGCTCTCTTGCTCGGGTCAGCCAGCGGGCTGCCCCTCGGCCCCCCTGGGTGACCCCTTGTAGTCCCACAGCAGGGATGGTCAGAAGCACCAGGGTGCCATGGACGCCACTTCGGGAGCCCCGATCCTGTGCCACACGGGGCTCACAGAGCATGTCGGCAGCCCTCCCAACCACAGAGAGGGCACCACCCACATCGCCTGAGCTTGCAGGGTCACACACCAGGACTCTGGGAGCTGGAATGTGACCCCGACGACGGGAGGTCATTACCGGCATTGCACGGACACGCCCGAGGCTGCGGTGTAGAGGTTGGGACCCCAGCAAGCGCTGCCCCCTGTCCCCAGGTCACGCGCTTAGTGGCAGACTCAGGTCCGGCTCAGAGACGGACAGTTCCAGGCAGAGAGGATGGAGGAGGCCTCCAAGGACAGGAAAGACGGGGCTCCCAAGCAGGCCGGCAGGGCTGCACCTGGGGATGCTGGGGGAGGGGCGCGGGGGAGGGCTGGAGAGGTCCCCAACCCACCTGCCACCTCTGGGGCACTGGCGCCACCTGGTGCCTCGCCGGGGGGACTGCAGTCCGGCCCTCCCGGTCACGAGACCACAGGCGGCGAGTGGGGAGGCCCAGCTGGGCGGGGTCGGCGCTCTCTTTCCGTGGCGATCACAGCATGGTGCTGGCGGGGAGGTTCTAGAAGACTGAGCCCAGGAAGACCACGCACGTGTGACAGCGGCCCCGTGCCTGGGGACCTGGCCCTGTGTGCGGAGCTATGAAGGGCGCCCTCTCTGCTGGCCACAGGCCTCCCAGGCCCGCAGCTGGACCAGCGCGCAATCCTAGCACCTGGACCCTGCACACACCAAGTGGGGTGACGGTGACGCTGGGTCCCAGCCACCCTCCTGACAGCCACCGTGAGTCCTGCTCTTCCTCCACGGGGGCAGGGAGCCCTGTGGCAAGGTCCTGCCTGCAGGACATGTGGCCACATACTGCCACCTGCCACTTTCTTTACACTGATCCTGGGAGAGATAAAGCCCTGCCCTCCTCAGCCCTCTGGGAGATGTTTGTGCTGGACATAAGCGCACAGGAAGAATGTCCTCAGGACGCAGCACTGACCCCAGTGGCCTCCCAGAGTGCCCTCAGCGCTGAGGAGGAAGGTGCTGACTCCCCCAGCCCAGCGGGAAGAGGTGATGGGGGGCTTGCTTGGGTCCTGCAGGGGACAGACCCCCCACACCCAGTGCTCTCACTGCGGCCACCCCATGCCCTGGACTTCTGTACCAGGTCGGGGGCCAGGAGGGGGCCAGGGCTGGCTCAAGGTCACCCAGTAGCCAGCTGGCAGTCAGGATGGGTCTGAGCCAGGCCTGCGGCTCCTCCCTCAACCCCGCCCCAGCTCTGTTGCGGGGGCAGGAGGGGGTGCTGGTCTGCAAGCTTGGCCGTCCGTGGGCACACAGAGACGGTTCTTTGCTGCTCAACAACCCGCCCCCCCCATTCGCCCTGTGCCTGGCTGCAGGCCCCCCGAGGCCCTGCTGACAGGGCCAGTCGGCTGCCAGCGCTCACAAACATGCATGCAGCCCTCCGGCTCCGGCCGGACAGGCAGACTTAACGGCCCGAGGGAAGTCGCAGGGCGGGGCAGTGACCAGAACCCCCAAATCTGCTTTCCATGTTTGCCCTGGGGAGGCGGCCGGGGAGCAGATGTCGTTTTCACTGTAGGAGGCGGCACGTGGTCACCAGGTGCCGGCGCTTCCTCTGCAAATATTTGCTCATGGAAACCAAGACATCAATAAACAGCTCGGGGAAGAGCAGGAGCAGATGGGGGCGGGGAAGGGGGCTGCAACTTCAGTGGACAACAGAACGGGGGTCCTGACTCTCCCCAAGGAAACCAAAGCTGAGACTCCCCGCGTCCCACCTGGGAGCCGGCCTGGTCGCCTTTCGGGCCTCAGTTTCCCTAGCTGGCCAGGGAGGGGGCCTGGCCCTGGCTGAGGGCTCCGTGCACGCATGTCCCCCCACTGCTCGCTCCCGGCGGCCTGGGTCTGGAGGCAGATTGCAGGCGGGCAGGCCCTGCACCCTGACACCCACAAAAAGCCCCTCAGGAGACAGGCGGGTGGGGTTCCTGGGCACGTGTGTGGGCTGAGAGCCGGCGTGTCCTACCTACCGTCCCCACACAGCCCTCCCCTGGCTCTGGGCTGCCCCAGGCCGGCCCGGATAGAAAGAACTTGGGAGGGGACATTGGTTTTCCAGACAGAGGTACCCAGAGCTGGGTCAGCAAGACACGGCCGGGGAGCACGCTGGCCGGCCCTTACCTCGTCCAGGGCCCTGGGTGGCGCCTCCCGCCTCACACCACGCAGCCTCGCGGGCCTCCAGGAACCTCCCGTGTGGCCTCTGGTGGCCTGTGCCACCGTCATTCAGGATTAAGGCCCTGCTTAATCAGCCAGGGCTCACGGCGGAGAGCCAACAGGCAGACACGTGACAGACGGCGGCCCCACGGACCTGTTTGGCCGGAGTGGCAGCTGGTCCGGTGGGGGAGGGCTGTCCACCCTGCCCTCAGGGGCTGTCCCCGGTGACTGTGACGACAGTCCTGGGTTCCTGCTGCCCTGCGGCTACCTGGGGTGGGGGTGGGGGTGGGGTGGGGGTGGGGTGGGGTGGGAGGGGCTGCGCAGGTGAGGAGGAAGAAGGAACCACTCCTCGCCCAATGGCGCTGGCCGCCTGGGGAATGGTGTGTGTGTGGGGGATGGGTTCCTTGTCCCACATCATCAACGAACATCAATTCCAAGTCGATTAAAGACCCCGCGGGAACAGTGACGACAGGAGGTGTGCCATTACCAAAAGGTAGGACAAAAACGTCCTAATGCCCACGGGTCAGCAACCAAGTGGAAGACGAGCAGCTCTGAGGGGAAGACTCCCCTCTCAGGACCCCAGGATAAGCGCGAAAGGCAAGACGTGTGCCACACACAGCGCCGAGGGAGGATTAAAACCCGGAACACGCGAGAGTGCCCCCCAGTCCACAAGGACACGAAGCAGCAGCCCAAGGTGGGCCAACACCTGAACAGGTGCAGGCCCAACGGGGAATCCCAGCGGCCAGCGAGCAACAGAAAACGCCCAGGCTCACAGCCACCAGGGAGACGCCGTGGCCCAGCGGCCCCAGGGGACCCGGGTGGCCAGCCGGCCAGCAGGGCACAGTGGCAGGGAACGGCCACCGTGTGGCGCTGTCCCATGCATGCACCTCACACCTGGTCCGCGTGGGAGGACAGGTTCAACCTGCCCCAGGCTGAAAACCACCCGCATGCCATCACGGAGGACTGGATGAATGGACGGTGGCCCAGTGACACGATGGAACTCTAAGCAGCAGGGACAAGGACCCAATAACGTAAGGGCCACGCAGCCACACTCTGAGCCAAAGCGGCCAGCCCCAAGCATGCCACTGCAGCCCGGGTCACTCCACAGAGAGAGGTAAGACACAGGAAACACGGAAACGACACCGGGAAAGCGTCCCCAGGAACCAGACACCTTCCTGTGTGACAGGCTACGCGTCGTCACACTTAGGGTCTGGCGGGGGGTCCACCCTAGGACAGGCGGTGGAGCTGCAGCACGAGCCGCCCTGGGCTTCTGGGCATCACAGACCGGAGGGGACCAGCGGGGCCAGGCTGGAACTGGGGGCTCACTGCCTTGTCCTGCCACCGCCAATCGCCCTGAACACCCACCGCAGCCGCCGTCCTGTCGGCGCTGACCACCCCGGGCGTCCTCTCGCTCGCGTACTGATGGTGGGTCTCCTGCTGCTAGAATAAAAGCCCGGAGAGGACGCGTCCGCCTGTGTCATTTCTGCGGGGCCGTAGCGGGTGCTCTGTAAGGTCTGCGTACGTGCACGGAGGTGACATTCCCGTGGGACGCGGTGGTCCCAGAAACAACACCTGGTGGCTTCTGCGGTGACCGCAAAGCAGGAGAACACGAAAGAGCAGCAGCTCCGTGGCACGGGCAT
This sequence comes from Lyroderma lyra, assembly GCA_004026885.1. Classification (NCBI taxonomy): domain Eukaryota; kingdom Metazoa; phylum Chordata; class Mammalia; order Chiroptera; family Megadermatidae; genus Lyroderma; species Lyroderma lyra. The sequence continues at coordinate 9,402 of PVJL010012538.1, read as the reverse complement.
GTCGGCGGAAGAGCAGCACCCCCATTTTAAAGAGGAGAAAGCCGAGGGTCAGGGGGGCCTGGCGGCGAGTCCGAGGCCGGGGCAGGCTGGCCCGCGGGGGCCCACGCACCTGAGCCCCCGCACTCCTCAGCCCCACCCTTCTGGGTGCTGGTTTCCACTCCCGAACCCCCCAAACCCCTCCGGCTCCCAGAGGGGAAGGGACTGCTCTGACCCCCCCCAAACCCCTCCGGCTCCCAGAGGGGAAGGGACTGCTCTGACCCCCCCCAAACCCCTCCGGCTCCCAGAGGGGAAGGGACTGCTCTGACCCCCCAAGCCCCCATGCTGCTCAGGCCGACGCTGACCACGGCGGCTGCTCTCGGACTCTGCAGCCAGACACCCCGCTTCCGTCCTGCTTATTCATACCGAACCCTCGGGGCCTTGGCTGAGTCCGAAATGTGGTCCCGGCTCGGCGCCTGAGCGCGCTGACCAATGAGACTTTCCCGGGGTACCCCCAGGACGTTCTCTTTGCTGCGACACCCCGACCCTCAGCGTCCTGAACCGCCTCTATCATCGTCCTTAGATGACAATGTCGCAGGGGTCCCGTAGCTCTGGGAGTCCCTGGCGCTAACATGACGCTCGGGCCATCTAACCTAACGGGGACCAGGAACCCTCTCACACGGCAGTTGCTTCTGAAACCGTATTCGCCCCTCGTGCTGCAGACCAGGGACCAGGGGACTCCTCGGGGAGGGCACAGCGATGGCGGGACGTGGGGCAGCCTTCCAAGGGGGCCGTGCGGGGGGCCCAAGTTCGTGTGAGCTGTAGGCGCCCCACTGCAGATGCCGTGGGCTCAGGTGGGTCAGCCAGCAGGGCTGACTGGCCAGCAGGCGTGGCTGGCTCGTGGGGGCGACAGCACTGCTTTACTACCGTACTTCTAGAACCTTCACGCCCGAGCACCACGGCTTCATGGCTTTGCAAGAGAACCCAGAGAGCCATGCACCACCGAGGAGCACACGCTTAGAAGATGTGCACGCGGCTCTGCAAGGGTCCCTCAGAGCTGGGCTGCCCGCCCCCTGCTCCTCCAAGCCGGTCCTTGCCATGTGGCCCCAGTGAATGGCCAGGGGACAGGGCTCCTGGACACTGGTGTCCCCCTGGGCTCCTGCACTTTGCCCCTCGGTGCGGTGGCCGCGCTGCCACAAGGCAATGGCGCAGGCACGCATGTGATGAGGATGCACAGGGGCTTCCGGGTGGGGTGTGCGTTTCTGCAGGGGCCCTCCTGGGTCAGGGCTGGGTCCCGTGGGAAGGCCGGGGGTCCTGGGGGACACTGTCCCTGAGTACCACATCTCAGCCACGGCCAGGTGGGGGGCCCCCATCCCCACGCAGCCTCTTACACACAAGAAACGCCTCCTGATAGGAGCGCACGACCCCAGCTCCCACCCCCTACCTGTGGGGGACCGCTGGGGGGTGGTGGTGGTGATGGCACATCTGGTCCACGCTCCAGATGCCCAGCCCCGGGGGGCAGCCAACCCGGGTGCCACAGCCGTCACGCCCTCCCTGAGGGCGGCAGGGCAGCTGAGGCGTCTCATGGCCTCCAGCACGAGGGACGACTGTGAGGTTTTGTGTGCTCAACCGAGCTGACTCCGAATCAGAAGCAAGCGCCCTGCGAGGCAGTGAGCTCCCCGTCCCGGGGGTGTGCACACTGCGGCGGGGGAGAGGGTCCCCCAGTCTCACTTACTTCAGGAATTAACAGCATTCGGCTCCCCCCTGCACGACCCAGTGCCGCGGGGCTCTTCCCACGAGGACAAAGGACGATGTGCCCTGCTTGGCTAGGGACACTGAGGTGCTTACCTGACCCCCAGCCCTGCAGCAAGGCCTTGGCCTTGGCACTGCCCTCCGCACAAGGGGGACCGCGCATGACTCTGACCGTGAGCGCTGTGGGGCCAGCAGGCCCAGGGCAATGGGCAGGGCAGCTCGGGCAGAGCAGTGGCGAGAGGGACGGGCAGCCACGGGCCCCCTGAGCACCCAGAGGGAGGGGGGCAGCTCTGATCACGAGGCCCCAAATTACTTAAGGTTTGCAACCTGGGCAGGAGCCGGGGTCCCTCACAGAGGATGGCACCAGCCTCGTCCTTGTCACCCCACTGCAGGGACCTCGGTGGGCAACAGCGCCTTCTGAGTGCTCCCCGGGCAGCCCTGCGAGACGGGCTGGATTGCCGGAGCGCGGGGAACACGCCGTATGAGGTGGGGTGACCTTGGAGGTGTCCCTGCCTCTCTCAGGCCTGGGTTCCCCGTCTCTGTCAGCGGGTGGGCCCCAGGATGCCCCCTCCAGTGCGGATGGCCTGTGGGCACTGAGACGCCCTAAGCTCCCCTTAGGTCATTGCTTTCCTGCCTCCAGGGGGGCCTGGGGGATGTTTCTCTTCCTTCGAACTCCACGGCTGGGCTCCGGCCACAGAGGAGTTCAGAGGCCCGGCCACCCTGCCAGCCAAAGTGGGGAGCCAGGGGGCAGGGGAGTCACCTCAGTTCAGAGTGGCTCGGAGGGGGCTGCCCAGGGGGGAGACTGACCAGCACGGACCAGTGGCTCATCAAAGCGCACGGCTAGAGTCCTGCTCCTGGTCCAGAACCGACTCCCCACCCCCACCCCCGGCCACGGAGAAAGCCCGGAGCCAAAGGCACACGGCGCACGGGGCCCACACACAGCTGCCCCCGTGAGCCTCATCTCCGGGCCGGACCGCGGCAGGGGACGCCCACGGTTGTGCCCTTGGCTCGGGGACCAGAGCAGCGGTGACAGGTGAGACCTTGGCCGTGGACAGTGGCAGCTGCTGGTCAGGAGGGAGGGAGAGTGACTGGGTCTGGGGGAGACCACCTGCATCGCCCCTGCCAAAGGTCCCTGCCCCCCAGGGCCCAGCAGCAGCCGTCCTGGGCAGGGCAGGGGTTCCCCACACTCTCCAGGCCGGGGGTGACACAGTCCTGAGGGACCCATCACCCCTCCGCCTCCCGCTGCCTCCGGCCCCATCCGCAACAGGGTCAGCTGTGGTCATTCCAGCCGCGGGCACCACGGCCTAAACCGACTCCCAGGCCTGTGGGGTCCGGCCAGTAGCAGCCCGCACCCACCCGGGCGCCCTGGCCTCTCGCCCACGTGGCAGCAGCAGGAGGGACACCCAAGGGCACAAATGGGGTCAGGGGTAGGAGAGGACTGGGGTGGCCCCTGCAGCCCGGCCCAAGCCCGGGGAGAACCTCCCCGCCGCGTCGCTGCCTCCCGCCGCATTCCTGACGTGCCTCAGCCTCCCGGGCGGCCGTCCCAGACCCCGGACCGGACCGGGCCGGACAGCTCCGCGGGGAGCCGGGGGCAGGGCGGGGGGCGGGCGGCGTCCACCCGGGACCCTCAGGGCCCGATCACGCCTCCCCGCCCCGGGAAGGGAACCCACCGCGTAGACGCGAGCATGGAGCCCCCCACCCCCCCGCAGGACGGCGCCTCCAGCGTCCGCGGAGCTCGCGCAGCCGAGCAGCTGCCATCTGCATCCGCACCGCAGCACGGGACGGCGGGGCCCAGCTCAGGAAGACCGGCGTCGGCGCCCCCAGACCTGCGCCCCCCGCGCCCCCCACCACCCCGCTCCAGCTGCACAACCCCGCGCCCTGCGTGGTCCCCACGACCGCGCTCCTGTCACCTGCTCCGGGCCCGGGTCCCGCAGAGCCTCCCGCGCATCCGTGCAGCCCCCGCCGCCCCGCCGCCGGTCCGGCTCCTACCTGGCGGGTCTGCCTGCAGCCCCCGAGCCTGCGCGCTCCCTGCGGCGGGCGCGGCCCCAGCGCGTCCGGCGGGGCCCGGCGTGGGGGGCGGGGTGGCCGGGCCGGGGCGCTCCGGACCCGGAGCCTGCGCGCCCGGGCCTCCTGCCCTCCCCGCCGCTCGCGCGCCGTGACCTTGGCCGCGGCCTCTCGGCGCCCCGCCTCAGTTTCCCCGCTTCGAGAGGTGGGGGGAGGGATGGTCGGGGCCGCCCCAGCCGCGGACGTCACGCGAGTCCCGGCGAGTCGCGGGCGCGCGGCTCGGAGGCGCCGCTGCAGCGCACGGGCCCCGGCACCCGGGCACGCCCGAGCCAGGCGCGCTGGAGAAGGCCCTACGGCCCCCGCGTGTCCCCAAGACGCCCCAAGCCACCCCCGCACCCCACAAACACCTCGGCACGGCGGCGTCCGGCCGAGGCCCCTGGCCCCGCCCCGCGAGGACTGCAGCGGCCGCCGGCGGGCCCGGCCTCCGTCCCCCGAGCCTCTCCAGGGCCCAGCGGGGGGCAGCGGCCGGCCCGGGCCGCACAGCGCGCCACGCCCCCTCGGTCCCCTCCCGGGCGCGCGCTCCCGAGTGCGGGGGGCGGCCCCGGGCCTGCGGGCCGCCCGCGAGCGTTGACTCAGCAGCAGCTGCGTGGCGGGCCGGGCCTCGGGGGGCAGCAGCTGTCGCGGAGAAGGGCCGGGGCGGCGCGGGGCGGAGGGAGGCGAGGGCGCCCCGTGTACCTAAGGCAGAGCCGGGAGGGGAGAGCGCGCGGCCCCGGGCGCGGGGGGCCCCCCACTCCCAGCGCTAATGCAGGGGAGCCGGGGCTCTGCGCGCGCCCCCCGATGGCCGGCAGGGCGACACGGGCGGCTCGAGGGACGCGGCGGCCACGGCCCGGCCGACAGGGCGCCGCGAGTGATGTCATGAGTCAGGAGACGGAGCGCTGGCCGCGACCCGGAGGCTGTGTCACCTTGGGCGCAGCGCGTCCCCTCGCTCCGCGCTCTGGGGCTCCGGGCATCTCAGGGGCGGGCGTGGGCGGTGGACGGCCAGCGGCGGGCCGACAGCGGGGCGTCCTGCTCGGGCCTGGAGGAGGAGGCTCACCTCGTTGACGGGAGGTAGGAAGCATTGTCCTGGTGCCACAAACAAGGACACTGCAGCACGCGGAGGGGCGGTCACCTGCCCACGCTCACGCGGCGGCTCGGCGGCCCCGCGCAGTTCGAACACGGGCCTGCGAGGCTGCAGAGCCCGGTGGTGGGTCAGGCCGCCCCGCCTCCCGCCTCGAGCTCTTACGGAGCCCCCCGAGGGGTCCCGGGTCGCACAGGGACCTGGAGGCAGCCGGGAATGGCCCGGCCCCTGGCAGGTGCCCCTCACCCAGGGCGCCTTAGGGACACGGGGGCTGCCGCCCCTGCGGGAGGTGGGGTGGGGGCGGGGACGGGCTTGGGGGGCCCCAAGGCACAGCCCCCACCCCAATTCCCTCTTTTGTCCTCATGGGGGGGCTTCGGTTTTGAGAACTACGAGTTTATCATTTCAAAAGAAAAATGTTATTTCCAAGCATACGGAGAGGAAGAAAAGATGCTTCTGGTTTTAATCATCAAAAAACAATAAAACCAAAACAACACACAAAAATCCCCCCAGAGCGCTCTGCCCGGCAGGTGTGGGAACTGAGAGCGGGGAGGGTTCCAGAATGTGCTCGCAGGCAGGCCGCGCCCTGCCCCCAGCAGCCCTGAGGGGAACGTGGACCAACACGGAAACGAAAACTCGGAAAGAGAATGCACACCACAACGTACAACACGGAAAGGGGCGAACCGTCGGCTTCTAGCTGCAGCAGGTAGGACAGCAGCTAGCTGAGGAATATGGGGTGCACCTCAGTGTCCCCGATACATGAGCTCTTCCGAGTGGTCGGACAGGGGCCGCTAACCACGCAGGAAATAGCAAACGATGTGGACGAGCCGTTCACGGGGAGGCCGGCCGTCTCGCCAGCCATGAAACGCAACGTGCTTGCCGTGTCCAGAACACGCAAGTCCACGCAGTGGGCCCCACGTGAACGAGGGTGCTGACCCTTTTGCTGTCGCAGCTGGGACAGAGCGTGTGCACTCACGGACGCGCGTGGTCTGGGGACACACACGATGACACAGCCCTTTCTCAGGGGGTGACTGTCACCGCAGCCTTCTGGGCGAGAGTCCACAAAGCAGGACAAACACGCCTGGTGCCCGGCACGGAGGGACCGCGTCTGTCCCAGGACAGAACGGCCTCCGGGACCCGTGTCTCGTGAAAACACAAGGGCGGGAAGCCCTTTGTGGACACCCTAAAAGGCCGTCCACGGACGGAGCACCCTCACGTCCCCCCAGAACGAGCCACCATCGGTGCCGCCTGCACGGAGCCCGCGAGGTGCGTGGGGCGGGGACGCGAGGACCTCTCACCTTTCCTGGTACTTTCCTGAGGATTAGGTCCTTCTCTTATTATTATTATTTTGGGGCGGCACCAGGGGTTGGTTATCTGAGCACAGGCGCGGGCTCACGGCCGATTACATCTCCTTCTGCGCGTGGACCGACACCCTTGACCGTTCACCTGCATCTGGACCGGACGTCACGCTTCGCCCGGTGAGGAGGAAGGCGGAAATGTTCCGCTACTGGGTGTGCACCCCTGCGGGGCGGGTGCACGGGTTCTCCCTGCCATCAGCCCACGCCTTCGGCCCGCGGCCCCATAAGGGACACTCCCCCAGGTGTCCTGGGCCGCGGAAAGGGCCACGGCGTGTTATTTCCTTACGTAGGAGATGGGGGGCACGCAGTGCAAGTGGGGACACGCGGACGCGCGCTCTGACCAAGATGCTTCAGAAAGGGGTGCAGCTGGGCCCTGCGGAAGGACATGGAGCACTGAGGGGCTGGAGGGGCGGAAGGGGACTAGCTTTTCACTGAAATGTTCCGCTTAAATATCTATAGTTTGCACTATGGCATGCACTACTTTTTTTTTTTTTTTTTAATTATCTTTAAAAAAAGGAATCATCTCTGAAACTGGATGTGGAGTTGGGAGGTCTGGCTGCTGGGGCGCGCTCGGACGTGAACTCCATGGGTGACCTCAGGGGACAGCCACCTTCCTCGGGAGCCTGCAGGTCCCTTGTCTAATGGACAGGAAGCAGGAAGTGAGACGGTATCGAGGCTCCTTACATCCCCGGTCCACAGCCTGCACCCCACAACTACCAGCCATCACCTAGAACCTTGTGTGGCTCCCTGAGACCTGGGGGACAGTCTCAGCTCTGCGGGGTGGCGTTCAGAGCTGGTGCCTGCCTCCCCGCCCACCCCCATCCCCGGCTCCCCCCAGGTTGTTCTCTGACAGAGAATTTGCACACACCGTGCCCTTGGTCCCTCCATATATAAAGAGTTCTTACAAATCACTAAGAGAATCAATCAAACAACTCAAAAATGTCCGATTTCACTAGGTAGTTCAAGGGAGAGAAATATTGTACCCATGGCCTACAAATACACAAGACGTGCGACCTTACTTATGAACACAACGCACATCTAAGGGTGAGGTATCGCTGTCACCTATCAAGTTGGCAAAGATTCCCACAGCACTCACGTCCCTTTGTCTGTGAGCCGAAGTCCAAAGCCCTCCTCTACACCCAGCGGCAAAAACGTCACCTCCGCTCGACACTGTGTCCCATACACGGGGCCGGGCACACAGCAGAAACGCAGCCAGGGTCCGCTATCAGCCGTGTGACAGACAACACCGTTGGGGCTGTCCATGTCCCAAAGGTCCCTGAGGGCAGGAAGGGAGCTGGACTCGCCTCTGCCTTCCTGGCCCCATCAGAGGGTCAGCGACGCACAGACCTGTGCCTGACACACGCATAAGCCGGGGGACAGGTGGGTGCGTGGGGCTGAGGGTGGCCAGGAGCCCGCCCTCCCATGCAGGGGGGCACGCGAGGCCCGGGGGGGGCCCTGGCTGGGGACGACACAGTGTCCCTGCCACACGTAAAAACTTCAAGGTCCCCCAAAGAGAAGACATTGCCAATAGTCAGAGGGCAGGGTGAGGACACATGCCTTGGTGTGCCCGCTCATTCATTCACTCATTCATTCATTCACATGGCAAATGTTTACAGAGTGCCTACTATGCGCAAGGGGAAAGCTGGGAGCCAGACACACACCACCCCTGCCCCTGAGGTGCTGGTCTTCGGCCGGGGTCCGGGGGGAGGGCAGGGGGTGTGGAAACCTCTCAGCTGCCCCCTGGCCCTAGCTCCCATGTCACATGGGGCCCCGGATGGCAGATACTGGTGTCACCTCTGTTCCCTGCGTTATAAAACGGTCAGGTTCTGTCCCCACAACAGCTGTGAGCTCTGGGGCCCCCTGCGGCCCCCAAACCGAAGGGCTGGCCACGTGGAGGCCCCACGAGGTGGCCTCCCCCCAGCCTAGCCCTCGAGGCTGAGAGACTCCTGCTCCTGGAGGGCTTGGGGATTCCCACGCTGTGAGCCCCGGGTTATTTGGGGGAGCTCGCATCCCATGGGTACACCAGCACGTTTGGCTGGTAGACCAGTTACTCGGTTTCACACATGAACATCTTTCAAACCAAAATAGACGCGGCCGCAGATGAGAGAGCCACAGACTCACCGGAAATGGGTGCTTAGTGGTTTAGTGTAAACTTTTTGGCCGTGGATACGAACCCTCGTGTGTGTGTGTGGGGGGGGGGCTGGGGAAGTTTCTCACAATTTTAGTGATGGAAAGCTACCCCCCCCCCCGTAATGGAGCCCCTCGCTAGAGGTGGGGGACGGGGTCAGAGTGAGGGGCTTGCCTGAGGGGCAGGCCCTAGGGTCCACCTCAGCACATGTCCCTGGTCCTGGTCGCAGCAGGGACAGGGCAGGTCGGAGGGTTGCCCAGCCCTGCCGGCCCCGTCCACGGCCTGGTACTGTGTGTCACCAGCCCACCTGCCCCCCACAGACCGGGAGCCCCTCAAGGGCAATGGCTGAGAAGAGGCTGAGTCACTCCCGAGTCCCGGGAAGCCTGTTGGGGGGCGCAGGGTCTGGGTGACCTTGAAGGTGGGTGGCTGCATGCAGGGGGGGTCCTGTGCTGGGCAGTGCTGCCCCGGAGGCTGAGTGGGCACACGGAAGGGACGGGGGCAGAGGGGGCAGCTGCGGGTGTAGACGACCATGAGGATGGCGTGAGCACCCAGCTGGGCTGGCCCACAGTGGGCATGCAGGGAACACGGATAAGCCCACGGTGACAGTGTGAGACAGCACGGGTGACACGGTCAGTGTGGAGGGCCCGCAGTGCCTGCCTGGCACGTGCACTCTCTCACACACACACACACAGGCCCCACGGACCCAGCTGTTGTCACCACGTGCATACAGGTGGGCGCCCAGCTTGGCCTCGGCAGAGGGTGGGGTGACGTCACCGGGGAGGCGGGGCCCCTGCCTGGGGCGTCTCAGGGCCCAAGAGGAAGTGGGTAGTAGCTGCTTCCCCACCCAGTCCCCAGGGGACCCTGGCCCTCAGCCAGGTGTGGGCCGCCTGCTCTGGACCACTTCCTGCGGAAATTCCCACCAAGTGCCCCGGGGCCAGCCACTGCACATGTGACACCCTCTCCACGCAGACCCTGGTGGGCACAGCAACCACTGTGCCTTCGTGTGTGTGTGTGTGTGAGACATTGTGTGTGTGTCACACTGTGTGTGTGTGAGACACTGTGTGTGTGTG
>PVJL010012537.1:0-36778 GCA_004026885.1 Lyroderma lyra | reverse complement strand
GTCCTCGCTTTAGCCTTTATTGTTTTGTTCATTACTTCAGGCACAGTGCTTTGCATACTGTGGGTATTAGTGACTAGATATGGGCTGATGAGCTGATTAGAAAATTAAGGTATGGAGAATGGATGCCTGAGTTTTTGAATTATACTAACATGTTTGTCCTCTTATAAAGAAATCATCTACTATATTCTTTGCAAATCTTAAGAAATGTGAAGAAGAAAACTATCATAGACTTAAAATATTTACCCTTATGCCCTTTCAAATCTTTCGCTTGTATCTTAACGGAGTTGTAACTTGCATTTAATTTAGTTGCTAAGAGGTAGTCATTTCTCATTAATGAGAATAAATATTCACTTTCCTTCATTTGGAAGCTTCCCAATAAGATCCACAGACAAAGCATTTTAATGCTTTCCTCACGTTGATATTTTACATTTCACGTTTCCCTTATATTGATAGCCCAAGGTCTGTGGATGCTAATTACCATGCTTTTCAATAGCCACAAAGACTTTAAAGAAAAAAGACATTGCTTTGTGCTGGAAACTAATTCCTGAGGAAAGTCAGTATTTATTTGAACAGAAGGAGTTCGGTGCTGGCACTCGCTTACTTCACTGGACCACATTACAAATCTACCTTAGAAAACTTAGAAAGCATCACACTTTATCCTGTTGAGTTTATGTCCCGATTTTTAGTCCTGGTAAAAAGTAGAATCTTAGCTGAACAAATGACCACATGATTACCTGAAATGTATTCAACCAAGAGAGACTACCCGCGAAGACAGTTCTCACCTTGGGAGTATGAATGGTGAAAGTGGGCAAGAAAGAAAGAAAGAATTGCCTTCTTTTGTTTCACTTATTAGTCCAAAAATGGTGATAACTTCTCTATAGTGACCACTGTGAGGAGGATTCAGACTCCAGATGTCAAGTGAAACAATTTCCTTTTCTCTAAAGATCTGGGCTTTTCCATGATACTCATACAAACTAATAGACTCTACCAAGCCACGTAACTCACGTTTATTTAAATGTTCCAGCTGTCTGCCTGAAAATGAATAAGGAAAATAAATTTTGTAATAAGATCAATTCTTCTTTTGAAGGAAAGAATTCAACAACATGATAGGAGGCAAGTCTCCATTTTTTTCTCCCTTAGTATCTACACTGATTTGCCATAGAAATAGTAATAATTCTATTTGCTCTACAGCAAAGTTCTCTGAGGACTGGCCCCTGGTGATGATAGGACAGAAAGCTTTGGTATTCATACCCGGTCTTTTTAAGACCACCTCCTCTTACAGCTCCTTGCCTGTCTCTAACCCCTTTCCAGCTGTTTGATACACCAGGGATTATGGAAGGCTTGTTCTAAACTGCAAAAGTAGCTGTGTTTTTCATATTGCTTAAAATTGTTCTGCACCCACTCTTTGCCTGCAGAATACAATCCAAACTCCAGTGACCAGTTTTCCCTCTGTTTCAGATTTAATAAAGCTCTTTAAAGTCTTTGGCAATGGTTGACTAAGCTCTCCTTGAAACTCCTGCTTCCATTGTTAGCTGACATTACCTCATGTTTTCTTGGTTTTCCTCCTCCTTCTCCCCTCACTCCTTCTTAGTTTTCTTCCCAGGTTTAGCTTTCTCTATGCATCTTGTAATATTGGTTATCTCCAGGTCTCATTCTAAGCTTTTTATTTTGTTTATCACAATCTTTCTAGAAATACCCATTACTTCAAAGCTACCTATACTATGTTAATTCCAAAATGTACTTTTTCACACCAAAGCTGTCTACTGAAATTACACTTTGATGTCTAACTATCTTATGAGATATCTCTATCTTGATGTCCCACAGGTTCCCAAACTCACTATATACAATGTTAAAATAACTGTATTCTCATACTTGTTTTTCAGTATGAAGTACCCTCATTGACCCAGTCACCCCAACCAAAAATAAGGACATTGTCCTAGATGCCTTGCTCACCTACCACATGCAATTGTCAAACTCTGTGGATTCAGTTTCCTTGGTATTTCTTAGCTCTAGCCATATTTTTCTTCCTCAGTCCCATTGGTTAGTTCACGTTCAGGTCACTTGTTTCAGACACCTAATGCCCAAATCACAATGTCTCCCTGGAAAGAAATTTCCAGCCCCCACGCTTCATACTTTACAAAATTTCTTTCACTTACATGGCTTTATTTTTCCCTTCAGAACAACCTGTAAGAAGGCACCGTTACCTATGTTTTACTGAGGACAGGCACAGAGATGAGAGTGGTCTGTTTTTGACATTGTCGGTACCTAATTAGGAAGGGTAAGAAATCCTTCCCCCAAGCCATCGACTCCCAAGCTTATGCCCCTTCCCCATCACAGTACAGATGATACCCAGTGGTTCAACTTGTGATTAATCAACTTTATGATGGTATGAAAATGGCATGCTTTCAGTAGAAACTGTACTTCAAATTTTGAGGTTTTATATTCTCCCAGGCAAGTGATAGGCAGTGAGATACGCCCTTGTGATGCTGGGCAGTGACAGAGAGCCACAACTCCCAGTAAGGCACACAGTCACAAGGGGAAACAACTGATGCTCTACAGTGTTTTCATTGTGTTGGATGATTTTCCCCAATGGTAGGCTAGCATAAGTGGTCTGAGCATGTTTGTAGTAGGCCACACTGAGCTATGATATTCAGTAGGTTAAGATTATCAAATGCATTTTTGAATTTCAGTTTTTTCAACTTATAATGGGTTTATTAGGACATAACCCCACTGCAAGTTGAGGAATATCTGTACTATTTCCCATCTGTACTCAAAGAAGTATATGTGGGGGGCAGGAACAATTGTTTTCTGTTCAAACTGAGGGAAAAACCAAAACAAGGCAAGTGAGGGGACTTACCTAAGGCCACCGAGCTCTCATTGAGAGCACAGTGGGAACCCTCGCATGTCTGACTTCTCGACTTCTGCCCCTTTTTTTCATACAACTCTGCTTCTCAGATGTTGTCAAAGGATAAAAACCAGAATATGTTATCCTGAAAAACATGTTTCCTGTATGAAATGAGGGGATACCTAGATATATCAGTTAAATAACTAAAATCCCAACTGGTATACAAAACTCTTTCCATTCCAAATTCTCTGATTGTTGGTGCATTCTGTAGTACTTGTCTGTAGTTTATGTAAAATTCCTAACTGAAATCGGTTTTTCTCTTTGATATAACTGCACTCATGGCAGTAGCTGACACTTGATTTAAACTATTGTAAATTCATTGTTTCACTTTCCTTGTGAAGAATAGTCTGTGCAGAACAGAGCTTTTGGATAGATGTTCATACATTACCTCATGAGATGCAGCTTGAATGCTGCAAAAGCCAAGAAGAATGATATGCAGTCGGCCATCCAAAAACCAAATGAATAAAGGCAGGAATGCCTGCTGGGTTGCAGCACTACATTTGGCTCTTGATCAGGCTTTGAGACCAGCCACATACCATTTGCTTCAGCCCAGAGGCCAAGTACTGGGATTTCTCATTACCACTTTAAGCAAAGAATTTGCCGTGGAGATTGGGTCAGCATTTGAAGTATACCTTCAGAGTCTTCCAGCTACTTAAAAGTGATGGGCAGCATTTTTAGAATGGCCAACATTTTAGCTACCATGTTCATTACTGAACTGTTGTCACTAAAATATTAAAGAATCTGAATAAAGACCAGAGGCATGGAAGAGGGAAAAGCATGGGCTAGGATGTGGATCTGTGTTCTGATCTCACTTATAAACACGTTCTGGCCATGCAGTGTAACCTCTGTAGGTGTCCAATGTAAGAGGACTCTAAGGTCTCCCATGATATTCTTAAAGGATGAGGAGAGAACTAATATTTACATAATGATACTGTTTGACATTCATACAATAGGACTTCTTGTAACCTACACAATCAGAACCAGTTATTGATTCATTTGTCAAAAGATTACATACAACAGTCATTATTTAGGAAGAAAAATATTTACATTCCTTAAATAGTTTCCCCTCACCCATTTCACGTTCAGAAAAGAAAAAGGGCAGCTCGCTGCCATGTTCATTTAACACATTCATTGAGGCTGAAGCAAATCTGACTGGTTTTCAATGTGAAAATAAAATATAAAAACTCTTCTCGGAGTTATTTCTAAACAGAACTTTTCTCTAATTCTAATGTAATAGAATGTATATGATGATGAGTATTTAGTAATATTTTTCATACGTAGGAATGCTATGTTTTGTAAGATTTGACATTTTCAGTGATGGAGAATTACTATATTTTATAAATGGAAATGCCACTACTAAACACAGAATGCTAGTAATAGAATGATGTCATCTGTTTCCACGAAATGCTATCTATATACTAGCACAATGAGAAAATAATAATAAAAGCAAGGTATTTCGTGGCAAACTTTGTAGGTAAGGTTAGGACTGTAACCCACAAGTTACTTAGGATAAATGCTGCAGCCACTAGTGCCACCAGGGCAAATAGGAAATGGGTTAACTTAAAAAATATATAGCTGTATGGTGACACAACAAAATCAATGATTTAGCAGTATTTAAAAGAAGAAATGGTATTTCTCCCAATAAAGCCCCTCTAATTTTCTTTTGTTACTGTGCTATTACTGTTGATCAAAGCTGTCCAATGTGGAGTCATATTTTGGGGTTCTGAATTTAATCCAGTACTTTTCTTCATGTTTACATCTATGTATTTGTCCCATAATGCATGATGTCTTCATTGTCTACCCTTTCAATTTTCAACAAATCATCTACATTATTCCACTGTTATATACTACTTTTCTTATATCATCAGAACTTTTCATTTATTTGAGATAAATTAATAAATTATTCTTCATCATTTTTTTATATGGGAGGATCAAGAGTTTCTCTAACATTGTTAACCTCTGGCCATAATTTTTATGACATTGTTTTCCAACATCCAAATTGCTCTAAATTAATTGCTCTAAAACATTTGGTACCCCAAATGGATTTGGAAGGCCAGAAACCTGGGGCCCATTTGTTGTAAAGTTCTACTTCATTTTTCTTGCTTAAAGCATACCCTTAATTTATTATCTATGCTTTCTACTTTGGATCAGAATCAAAAGTAAGCTAAGTGAAAATTTGACATTTTATAATTATTTTCTGACTTTTATAGATGTCTCTCTCACACCAAATTTGGCAGCAATGTTTTTAAGTGCATTCAATTATCATCTTTCTAGATCAGCTAATTTACTCTTGACAGAAACAATTCTTTTATACACTTATGTTTTATTTTTATAACATTTAATTAAATTATGTGATTATAAAAATGGGTAAAATAGGAATAAAGAGATTTGAGAACAGTTACAACTGATTCTAAGCATGCAAGTCCATAGAAGGAATGGAAATTTGTGGGCCATGAACACTGCACTTTCTGTGGGCATCGGTCAGCTTGTCACTGAAGGGATGGAGAGGAATGATCAGTCTATAAAAAGATGCTCATTAAAGTGCTCCATAGTGAAACTTGTGAACTATTAAACTTAAGGAAGACCTGTGATGTTCACTACAATGTACGGTCCTTGTGTCTTATAATTAATAACTTGCATGAAAATGTAAAAGGCATCTTATTATATTTGAAGATGATATGATCCTAGATGAAAGAGTGAAGTTTTGTTAATAGCCAGCACATCTTAGATGTTCGGTAAATATTTGTTGAGTTGATTATCTAATATTAGCATAGCACACTATAAAACTAGATCAAAATCAATACTATTAAATTTGACAAGGGTGGATATTGATAACTATATTGAGTTTCCAAAAACCCAGTGAACAAGTATGTTAGGTATTTGATTTTAGATCATTTGATGTAAAAAATAGATGAGAGGTTAGGTTGACCCTAAACTTAATAACGTAATTCAGTATATTTTAAAAGTCCTTGTTATCTTAAACTGCTCTGGTAAGAGTATAGAATCCATATGGAGTAAAGTCAGCATCCCACTGTACTCAGCCCTGATTTGACATATCTGAAACTCTGAATTCATTTCAAGATTCTGCATTTTAAGTAATAATCCGGAGAAAAATTTCAGAGTATACAGAAAAAGATAGCTAGGAATTTGGAAACTACCTCATAAAGAAAGAACCAAACATGTTAGGAATGTTTATCTGAGGAGTAAAAGATGCAAAAGAAGAAAAGAGGAAAGCCAAATAAGAGATGGAGTGACTCCATAGAAGAATCCGTAGACATGAGTCTCCAGGAGCTGAGCAGAGTTCCTGGAGACAGGCCACTGTGGACATCACTCATTCATAGGGTCACCACGCGTTGGAGTCAATTCAATGGCATTTAACACACAGACAATGCAAGCAATATTGCGATCATTAGTGAGTAGTGTGGGCAGATCGCTATTGCACCAAGAAAAGGAAAACGTTTCAATAGTTACAGGTCTTCCACTGCAGATGGTATTTCCCGCATGTGTAACAGACACATCAAGCTGGTCTTGTACAAAACCAAACTTAGTTACGGTTTTCTGTCTACACATGTGCTTTCCTCTACACACACATACTATTTACTTCTGCTAACAGTATAATCATCCTCAGTCAGCGATAGAACTCAATTCATTTTTCCTCACCACAGTGCCCCTTCCACCATGAAAGTCAATCTACTTGCCAAGGCTTGTTTGGAAGTTCTAGAGAAAAACATACCCACTCCTACATCCTGGGAAGAGCAGTTTCCTTCTACCTAGATTTTAACTTTGAGAGAAGTGTCCACTTATCCAGACCACTAAATCAATACCAAAGTGCCCTCTCTATAACCCTTTCTTATTTGTTCTTGGATATTTTTACCTCCAACTGTGTTCAAGGTGTCCCTTTTCTTAATCTCTACTGCCATTGTCAAAGTGTAAGCATTTATTAATTTTCTCCATCACGATGGCATCCCATTAGTCTCCCTGCCTGTAGATTTCTCCTCTTCCTTCCATTGTCCAGAGTATTTTCAGGTTTACTTTTCTGAATCATAGATGTGACCATCCTGATCCTTCTCTCCACTCCCACATAGCAACCTTGGAAAATGCACCATTGCCCCCAGGATAAGGTCCAGACCTCTTGGCATGGTATTCATTGCCCCTCATGATCCCTGCCTAGTTAGCTTCCTGACTTCATTCCTGGTTCTACTCTGACCAAGACAAACTGCTCTGGTTCTTGGAGAACAGCACATACTTTTCACCCTCCATGACCTTGGTCATCCTACTCTTCTAGCATCTCAGAAAGCCTTCTTTTCCTTCTCCACAATTTAAAATACATATACATCTTTCCAAATCTATCTTAGACAGTTTATCTCTCAAATATACCTGGAGATCTATTGAAAAATGTTCTCTATATGAAAAGGTGCCAAATGGCTTATTTGATTTCCCTATCTTCCTTTTTATCAGGTATTTATTGAGTTTTACACTATTATGCAATCAAAGAGTCATCTCAAGCATCTAACATAATTCTTGGTATGTAGTAAGTGCTCAATTAACATTTGTTAGATGTAAACATATCATATAAATAATTACATATGACAACTTATGTTAAATATCAGTGAAATAACGGGAGGAATATTCTGCTTCATGGAAGAAGGTGATAACATTCTGTTGCATTTGAGGTACCGGTGGGATATCCAAAGAGGCATACTCTTCATTTTAAGAATAGTGGCAACTTAATGCGTGTACTTGAAGAGAGGAAAAGTAGACAGGAAAAGAGAAGAAAACAAATATTAAGAGAACAGATAAATTATAGATATAGGTGGTCAAGAGAAAGGTAAGGAGTTAAGTATGACAAGAAGAGATATGAGTTCTTTAGAAATGTAAGTGAAGGACAAAATAAAATATTGAGAACACATCAGGATGTAGTTCAGTGATGAAACTTTAGAAGGCATATTAAATAAGTTTATTGTCACCAGTTCATTGATAAAAGACACACACAAAAAAACCCTTTTTGGGCTCTCCATTAAAATAGCATTTTTAACATTACAATTTGAAAAGACCATTTATCTTACCTCTCGTTGCTTAAGAAAAGTAGAAAATTAAAAAACCATATAACACCACCAGCTAAGACCTTTGTGTTCCATGTGTAATAAAATAATTTCAATTCAGATGCTCAAAAAATTTTAGTTTAACACAGCAATACAAATGCATCTTTCAATACCATTCAAATGTCATTTTCTTAGGTAACAGCTAGGGAGTCTTATCACTTAGAAAATCAGAGAGTTGTTGGAAGAGGAGACTACTGGTCTTTGGCTCAATGTTATTCAGTCATAGCATGATTTAGAAAGGCAATAAGGCTGTTACCTTTCTCTGAGTCTTAAAAAGTCTTGGTAAGACTTAACCTCCACAGTTACCTGATTTAACACCTCAGTCTATCTGCCTAACTACAGAGTTGGTACTACAGGTCTACTAAGTGACAGGGACTTCTGCAGCATCACTGTTGTGACATGATGCTGAGCCTTCCTCATTCTCATTCAACTCACCCACCTTCCATTATCACGAATCCTCATAAATGTCCTATGAGGGCTCACTAATGAGGTGGTATGAATAGGACAGAGAAATCCCTCTATAAAATGATCTTCATTAAATACAAAAAAGATCTTCAGAAGCCACTGACATGCAAGTTGGACAAACATGGTGGCAATAATGTGTGTATTTTATGCAAAAACAAAGAAACAAAAAGCTGTCAGTGATCCTTAGTGAGGGTTCAGCATTTCCAACTGAATGTGGTGGATCCTCTATAGGGACTAATCACAGAGCTTTGATTTCACCTTTCTGGAAGGCAACATGGTTTGTCTCAAAAAAGCAAACTTTGGAGCAGAAAAACCTGGGTTCTACTTTTGCTACCTACTACTTGTGAGACCTTGAGCCTTAATTTAATTTCCCTAAAAATGGAAATAATAGCTAGTTCTCAATGTTGTTACAAAGTTTAAAAGAAAGAAGGCATGGAGCCTTACAGACAGATGGACTCAATCCATGGTATTCATCATTTAGAAAAGACATCTATGAAGCATCTTCTGTGGGCCAGTCCTGAACTGAGAATGTAGAGATGGAGACACTCTATTCCTTGCTCTGAAAGTACACACTACTTAGTAGAAAAAACAGGCACATAAATAAAGGGTAGGGATTGTTAAGGTGCTATTATGCATGTGTGGAAAAGATGAGTTGGGAAACAGAGCAGCATGTCAGCTGTGCTGGGGCAATGGAGAGGCATATCATAGAATGATTCAGAGAAGAGACGTTTGACAATGTCCAGAAAATAATAGATACAAGGAGAATAATGGAGAGGTGTTTTGTTTTGTTTTTGTCTTTGCTTTTGTTTTGTTTGTTTTTACAAAGAACATTTTGAGCACTTCGCTCTCAGTGTTCAAGCTTTGCATTTTAGCTGTGCCTTCCTCCCTTGGTTCTTTCCACTGCTGTTCTCAGAGTTCTATCTGGTTGGCCTCTCTGCTTGAGGAGGTGAAAGACCCAGGCAGTGGTTACCTACAATGTCTTAGTCATGGGTGAACTAGCAAAATGCTGTCTATGTAGCCAATAATATGGAAATTATGGAACTTGTTTGGTCCCAAGGGCAAAATATTAGGTTTGTTTTTTGTTTGTTTTGTTTTTTAATACCAGGTATTGTCACCATCTAATAATACCCACTGCAAGTATTCCCCATGCAAGTACTACTGCTTAAATGTTACTATCAGGAAACAACAGAAATTCCCTTGTGTCCAAAGGTCTTGACTCTCAAATGATTCGCCTTAATAGAGGAAAAGGGTAATTACATGTGGTTAAAGTCTCTATTTGTTCCAAATTTACATGGTAGGGGAAACTGACTGACTTTGCATGTATAATACAAAAGGAGTCAAATTCTCTGAGCACTTCATGGTACCTTTTACATTTAATAGTGTCACTAAAACTTTAAATGGGACATTATTGGAATAATTTAGGGGAGAATAATAAAGTAATCATTTTATGGTAGTGATAAGTAAAATGCGATTATTGAGTATTTTCTTGTTTTAATTATGTGGGCGAGGCTAATGGTGAGGAAGTTATCAGGGATTCCAGTTACTCATTAATCGTGGTTAGTGAGCATCACAGACCTTTACCCAAGAACAGTTGGTACTTTCTAAACTAGTGGAAGATAAATGGGAAAGGAAAAGATTAAATAGTTTAAATGAAAGAAGTGCAATTAGCAGATAAGCATGTAGAAAACATGATTCTTCTCACTAATAAACAAAGATATAAATCTGAAGTATTATTTGTATCAATAAATTATCAATTTAAAAAACTTATGTCTGTACTTGTAAAATTGTAATGAAACTGGTGTGTATGTGTGTGTGTGTGTGTGTGTGTGTGTGTGTATAGGCTGTCCAGAAAAAATCCAGGCATAAATCCTCTATTTTTCATATTACATGGCTGTATACTTTCTGGACATCCCTCATATGTAAATATTTTTGTAGGCAATTAAAAGATACAAAGGTTTTGAAAAGTAATTGGTAACATAAATCAAGAATGTATAAATGTATTTTTTTATTTTGGGGAATGTCCTCTAAGGAAATGATCAAATAAGGAAAAGTAATTAATATTAATATGTTCATTGTAACATTATTTATAATATTATACCAATATCAAACCATTAAAGGGTCGCTAAATAAATCATATCTTCATAGGAAGTAACATTGTATAACACCAAAATAATAATTACGGAGACCCTATCAGAAATGCTTACTTACTATGTAACGGGGGGAAATGCAAGATATGTAGTTATATATATTCTATGTATATATAAAACTATATGAAACACACTTGGGCATATAGAAAGTCAGTAGTATAGAGTGAAAGTACACACACTTGGCAGTAAGATGGACTTTAGTTTTAATTCTGGCTCCATATTTGCAAGCTGTTGATGTCTGACAAGTTATTTAAGTTCTATGTGTTTTGTTTTCTTATGTATACAATGGGGATACTCATACCTACCTATAGGGTGGCTGCAAGAACTAAAGTAGATAATCTTGTAAAGTCTAAGACAAGGTAATGGAATTATGGGTGATTTTTTTCTTTTATTTTGATTTTCATTAATTTTATAATGTTTTTGCAATAGAAAATATATTTGAATTTAATATTGATCACCAAAGTTACATTATACTCAGAAATAGACACCTGGTGGTATTCACTTACATGGCTAACTGAAGTGATCTAAATGATAATTTTAATTAATGCCACACATTAATATCCGACTGCATACTGCTGAATTATGCTATTTTATTTATCTAACGAACACTTATGTAGCTTTTATTACCGTGTAACAGACACTGTTCAAAACACTTAAATCACTGGCTTATTGTAACAACCCTATGAAGAAGGTACTATTGTATCCCAGTAGGACAGGTGGGAAACTGACCTACAGAGAGTGTTAAGTAACCTGTTCAAGGTCACACTGGGATATGTGGTGGAGCTGGGATTTGAACTCAGGCAGTCTGGCTACTGAATCTTATGCTACTTTTCAACTGGTCAATCAAAACATTGTCGTGAGCATGCGTGATGCTTGGCACTGTGCGGGATGCCAGGGAACGAAGGGCACAGTGCTTCTGTGAAGATGGTTCTCTAGGGTTTAGCTGCAGACCCAAACTTCTGCTCCCTCAACCTCAACTAGATGTCATCCATGTCACAACTAAATGCTGTTCACAGAGAGCCACGTCTTCTCACCCCTAATGAGCAAGGTTATATATTAAAACCTGCGCCCTACCACGTGGCTTTCTGTGGCAATGCCAGTGTTTTCAGAGCACATGCGGCGAAATCCTAGGGATGTGTCAAGGCACGTAGCATTGTGCACAATTTGACTCGAGGTTTTTTTTATACATATATGTTTTTATATGGACCTTCATATATTACATGTATATGTAACACACAACAACAAAAGTATTAAACTAATACCACAAAGTAAAACCACACATTAAAACATGGTTTATCATACATTTTAACACAGAAAACTCACAATTCATTCTTTTTTGCTGTTAGATTGTCATTGTGCGTATCTCAGGTGAAAATGTCCCTTTATCTCTTTCTAATTGAAGAATACTCTGAGATTACAAAGCAAATTCTTACAAACCTGAAAAATTCTTACCATTTGGGAGGTAGTATGGTGTGATGGTTAAGAATAATGGCTCTAGTCTAGATTCAGACAATCTAGGAATTTCAGGCACAGGTATCTACTACACGGTTTTGAATAAGTTTCTAACCTTTCCATACCTCATTTTCCTCATTTGTTAAATGGGACAGTACTTCATAGCGTTGTGAGCTATAAAAGATGTAAAATATATAGACCTAGAAAAATGTTCCCAAACCATTAGTGCTCAGTAAATGCTAGGTGTTATAGCGTCTGTGGCAACCACTTATCTGTAAAATCAGTCTTTTCTTGTTACCATGCAACCAAAACAAAATATGGAATTAACTTCTAAGGTTGATATGCAATTGGAAGTTTTATTTTTCAAGTGTTTGTGTTCATCTAACAGCTGAATTGTTATTAGTGGTACAAGTGTTACCAACTTGAACTAATAAATTTATACTAATTAGACACTACTCCAATTTGCATCTTTTTAAAAATTTTGTTTGAAATAATATTTTACATTAAAAAAATAATACATTGCATCATAATGAAATTTGTTTTATGCTCTAAGTTGTCTTATTCCAAGGAACAGAAAATTACCTTCTCCAAATGTGTTTGTTTCATTTCTACCTGTCGTTTAAAGCTTATTTTTGACTGATACATATTGAAATCAAATTATATGGAAATGTTATAGTAGCTCCTTATCTGGTTGAGTGTTGTATTTGGGGGAATGATTCTACTTACTGCCAAAGAACAGTGATTTAATCTCTACCAATTTCTTTTGAGATTGGTTCTTTTCTTGACAACAGGTCTGATTAATATGCATGAAGACATTATAAATAAATGATCTGTGTTTGTCTTTCTTGTCTTACAGTCATTCCCAACACAGCACTGCAACCCGCCAGCCTTCTGTGACTCTCCAACGGGCCATCTCCCTGGAAGGGTAAGAGTAATACAGAGCCTTCTCTTAAACTAAACCGTGCAGCCTCATCATTTTGAGCATAAATAAAGGTCTTCCTTTCTTTCCTTGTCTCTCTCCCCCTTGCTCCCCCTCCCTCCCTGTTTTCTCCCTCCCGCTCCCTTCCTCATTTCAGTCTCTCTGCAAATATCTATGAGGCCAAACACAGTGCCATGTAGTAGATTTGACAAGTCCAACAGGATCTCTTCTTTCTCTCCAGCGGGCTCGTTGTCTAGTGGGAGTGACAAACACAAACCCATGCTTGCATCACACAGGACATACACATAAAGGAGTAACAGAGGACTCCGGAAGAACTAAGACGTGTCAGAGAGGGAGGAGAGAACAGGTCAGGATGCTTTCAGAGATGATGTAACTCTCGAGCTGAGAACTGTGGGTATTTTCCCGACAGATACTGGAAGGAAGGGGAATCTGAGCAGGAGAAAGAGCAACGGCATGTGCAAGCGTGTGGTGTGAAGGGCCATTGAGTCAGTGCTGGGGCACCGGGTGTGTGAGGCAGTGGCTATGAGAATGGAGACGTGGGCTGGGCAGGCTTACGTGCAGAGGACTGAGCATTTTGTATTTCTAAACTCCCCAATCAGGTGAAGGCTGCAGTGGTTGGGGCAAAGGGGCTAGTATTTCCCTCCACTTGCCTTATATAATAGTTGGAACTGGTTTAATTGAGAACATTTAATTGGTTAATGTATAAAAATTACATTTTTTTTCAATATCTATTACTAACTATGCTTTATTTAACCCTACTTTCCAATTAGGTTTCCTTAATCACATTTCAATTCATACCTCTAACTTTGCTACTTATTAGTCCTGCCCTTTTAAAGTCTTATGTTTTACTCAGACATCTGTCCTTCCAACATAATTAAGACTTGGGTTCCACCAAGGCATTCCAGAATTAATAGCAGTGTGGTCTGTGCTCGCTCTCTCTCTCTCTCTCTCTCTCCCTCCCTCTCTCATCCCTCTGGAATCTAGACCTTTCTTTCTCTTAGATTTGCCCTGTAGTAGTATTAGGCATGAAGAAGAAAATGGGAAATGGCATTTCCTTACCCTGTACTGTGGCTATCTCCTTTCTGTTGGTTATCTCTGGTGATATACCCTGGGGGGCAGAAAACCAAATACACTGATGCTATGAGACTTGAATAACTCCTCCAGCCATGTGGTGACCTGGGAGACTGAGCTGTTTCTTCAAAAAAAAAACCCTTAGCATTAGCACAACGTAGTCTCTGACGTTCTCACCCCTTTCCCAAGGCTGCAAGACTCCTTCACAAGCCTGTAGGCCCCTTTCTCCCCTGTCCTCAGGGGCTCCAAATGTGTAGAACCTTCCAGGGAGAGTGCGTGCCTCCTCTCTCCCCAGCTGATCTCTTCTCTCCCCAAGGCTCTTTTCCAACCTCAGTAGCAACAGGGCAGGTAAGTTAGCAAACTCCATGGCTCAGTGGACATCCACCTGGGAGGGAGGTGTTAGAGTTCCCTTCATGCAACATCACACCCTTTATAGACGCTTCTCATGGAGTGCCCTTTCCTACCTTCAGCTAAGGAAGCCCATTGAATGTCCCCAAACCCTTGGGAAGGTGAGTAAAAGAAGTGTGGCCTTCCCATGAACACTGCACTCCCTTAAAAAACACACCTCATCTTCTGCTAGTGCTCCTTTTTTGGTTTTGGTGGTAAAGAACATCAAAGCACTTTAATTCCACTGCTAGAAAAGAAAACAAACAACCAAGAAGGCAGAGAGGAAGAGATGGTAGGTTAAATAGCAACTTAGCTCTGCAAAATGAAGTCACTTATTTCTCAGCAGGACGCTGTCTCCACTGTAACGTTTGTCCTACTCCATTAGTTAAGGAAATGGGAAGGAGACACAAGTTCTCAATCAACACTTCATAGCGTTTGGTTCTGTAATAATTTACAGGGTGGTCTAGGTCATGGGTCCAAGCTGACTCCCCAGATTTCAATCCAGGCTCAGGAACTTAGCAGCTGTGTGACAGCAAGTTACTTGGTTTCTTTGTGCCTCAGTTTCCTCATCTGTAAAATGGTAATACTAGTACTACTTTTGTACAGGTTTATTTTTTTTAAGAATTAAATTCAGATGTAGTAGTTTTTATAGTAGTACTGACACTGTGGTGGATGTGTGCATGTTTGCTAGAGTAGTTGTTGCTTTTGTTGTTCTTATACAAAATATATACTTAATTTATCAGGGGTGAGAATTTCTCATCTATATTAAATAAGGATTTGTTAAACACTCAGGAACTGGTATCTTCACTATATTTAGAGAGACATATTTCTATATTCAAAGGTAATAATCGTTCATGGAATCAATCCAAATCTTTGTTTGAGTCTGCTTTGTCACCTTAGTAATTTTACATAAAAATATTTTAATTACCAAGATTATACTTAAATGCTTATTAAACACATTAAAGAATAATCTAAGCCTTTTCTATGTATCAACTTATCCTCAGCTCCAAAACAAAGAAATTAAAGACCAGAAAAAAAACCTCTTAGATTGCTGGTATACGTAACTTAGAAAGTTTCAGTCAGCCAGAGAGACCACGTATGCACATGAGAGGGAGAAGTCCCCCGGCCAGCGAACATTCTACGACTGGACGTGAGAATGTTGCTCAGGCAGCACCTGCATTGCAGGTCAGTGCAGGCTTGTGACCTCCCCCTCCACTCCACTCGCCTCAGTTTCTTTCTTCGGGAAAGCGCCATGGTTTAGAAAAACTCTTCCACAAAACTCAGTTGCTGGTCACATGCTCTACAAGACTGTGATCAGTTTTTAATTCGGTGCATTAAACCAGATACGTGTAACGAGCCCAAAACAGGCCATCCAGAGTTCAAAAGGGATGGGCAGCATTCTGTCAGGAAAACATGACAGCATTAGTGTTCTGTATTGACAAGGAAGGGAGCCTCATCGGGAGCTTACTGAGATTATATTCAAAATGTGCCCCTTGTTGGCAAGAAATATAGTATAATACAAATTCATTCATGTTCCTTTAAGGGAAAAGAAAAGAAACTAACATGTATTGAGTGCTTATTAGGTGGGAGGCTAGATGAAATCTATCTATCCATCCATCCATCCATCCATCCTTCTGATCTTATTTCCAAAATAGTTTTATGAAATAAGCATCCAGCTTTCTGAATTTTGATTCATAAAGAGGTTAAGTAATTTTCCCAGAGCACTTACATAGAAAGTAGCACAGCTTATATTTGAAATCAAATGTGACTCCACTGTACAACTTCATCCCCTATAATGTGGCATGAAAAGGCTTTATCGAGGTGGTCAGGCCCTTCACAAACCACATTCATGCTAAGATAGACATAGGGAGGAACTTCCCAGGGTAAAAAATTATAAAGAACTGGAACTCTCAGCCTAAAAGTCATTAAATAGAATTGCCACCCCTCCATTTGGGGTGGCTCCAAGGTCCACTGCGTGCTGAGTGGCTGAGGTGCTGTTTGTGGCAGAGGTGAGGGTATGGGGTGGAGCCTTCCACCTGGGTCTCTACTCACCTTCTTTGTTCCTTATGAAGATCCCCACTTGCTGGGTAGCTGTCCTTCCACATGTTGGTCATTAACACAAAGACTTCCTCCAGCTATGCTAAATAATGGCATTTCCTGCTAAAGCTATTTCCAAACCTTTTCTTTCTTCTTATTGACGTACACGTGATGGCAGTTTGCCAAAAGCATTTGTTAAGCATTTTGCATTCTTTTCCACTTGAATGAAATGACCTCTGTGATGAACACAAGCAGGGATTCTAATTCTCCACTGAGGCGAAGCCAGAAACGTGAAGGCCTGACCCTGGCTTCATAACACAAGAGCGACTCCTCTTCTGAAAAAACAAGAACTTCTCTTCTCAGCTATGCTCCTGTGTTGCAACGGGCAGCAAGCAATTTGCCTCATAGCTAGTGAATGATGCACTAAGAAAAATATTCCGTTGCCTGCAAACCTGGAAGAAAGCTGACTCTAGGATCAAAGCCCTGGTTTTGAATTCTGGCCTCTCTGCCATCTGTTACTGGGACCTTTCCTCTCTAAGCCTGGCCTTCCTCCTCAGCCAAAAGACAGACTAGCACAGGACTCACCAACTTTCGGTAAAAGTAGCAGGTATATAGTAGAACCTCAATAAGTACTAGTGAATATATACTTAGTCCAAGTATTCTGAGAAAACAAGCAAAAACTTTAGTTTTTTTTTTTGTAGCCTAGATTAGTTTGAAGATCCACTTGGAACACATGTTAAATATATACATATGTATTTATTTAGGTGAAACAGTTCTGGGTATAAATGAAAAAGTTTGAAGTGGAAATAATTTTGCATTTCTGGAGTATGTAGAAGGGGATACCACAGTTATTCTCTGCAAAGCCCAGGACACTCAAGTTCATGCTGTAGGTGTTCCGTTGTCCATCGGATAAGAGATAATATGGCATCTGGTCATTGTCACCGAATGCGTAGTGGGCAAGTTGTTTTTCACGTGACATAGGCCGGTTGGCCTTTAACAGACTTTCTATTAGGGGGTTACACCGCTGAGTGGGGGCAATCAGCTGAAACGGGAAATTTTATTATTTCCAAACTCTCCTCCCTAATGCTTTCGTGAAAAGCAACTACATAGGATATTTTTTTAATGAGTGTACTTTAAAAGGCCATGTGTTTATGTATTTTTCACCTAAGTTGCTATTTGCTTAACATAAAATAAGTACAAATATTTCAGATTTCCAGTTAATTTGATCCATGGAGACAGCAAAACTGTCTAATTAAGCTTCTATCTGGTGTTACTGCTGTTTTTTAAATTGATATCGGAATCTGCTATAACTATGCCAGACATAACAAGGCAGAGTAATGTCCCCATTAACAGTGTGAGCTCCTTGCTTCAGGTTCAAGTCGACAGATGTGGCCCATGCCTTAATCTCCTCTTCTTCCTGACACCCCATTAAAAGGAAGCTAATGGAATTTAAAAGGGGGGGGGCCAATCCCCTGACAGTAAATAAAGTGGGAGGGGATATCAAAAGCCAAAAGGCTTCATCACACTTCTGTGTGGCAGACGGCAGGTGGAAAGTACAGATCGATGAAGCAGAACAAAGTAGTGCCAGCCTTAGGTCGTCCACAGGGGCAGGGCCACGTGCTGTACGACTCCAGGGGGCCCTTTGCACTTTGCAGTCCATGTGAATGTCATCTTCTAGGGTGTGTTTCCCGGGAGGCCACTCACCAAAAGGCCACCACAGTGCAGCAGCGCTGCATGGAGGAGCCTCCAGCTCATGAGGGAGCAGTTCTGCCTAGCAGAACTCAGGAAGCTCAGAGACTTCAGAATAGTGACAGCAGATGGGACTGAGTGCAGAGTCTGAGAATAGGACTGGAGGTGCCCCCACTCAGGATGCACCCCCCTGCACACAGAACAGCCGCCAGAGGCACTCATGTATGCGCCAGAAAGTGAAGGCTCTTCTCGAGACAGCGTCTTCTGAACAGGCTGACCAAATGGACTGTTTGAACCAGGACAGAAAACAGCGGTCCTGTCCTGTTTCAAATGGTACGTCTGGTCAGCCTAGTCTCACTGGGCTAAATTCCAGCTGTCAGCAGGCTGACCAGACGTACCATTTGAAACAGGACAGGACCGCTGTTTTCTGTCCCAGACCAAATGGTGCTTGTGGTCAGCCTACTTCGGAAGGACCCAGATGAGCTAGCTTGCGTGCTGCCCACACAGCAAAGCTTTGCACACTGTGCCGGTAATGGAGACGGTTTCGGGGTGCTCTCCTAACCTGAAGCCTTTCGGTGAGAAAGCCCTGCTCTCATCCCCAGCATCCCCTGCAGCCTTCCCACTATTTCACTCTTAAATATGAACCGATAGCCACGGGTTACCCAATATTTTAACAAAACCCATACAATGACAGAAATAAGATTAAAGCACACCTTCACAGGAAAAAAAAAAACTTGTCAAGGAAACAGAGGTAATTCTGGGAACAATATAGAATTTAAAGGAATACTCCAGTATAAGCATATTTTTAGCAATATGGAGGCAACCACTAGACTTAAAACTGAAATGGTTAAAAATGATTGCCCCTGGGAAACCAGGTAGGAATCTCAGGAGTGATGACACAAATTGAATTTTGAGGACTGCAGTTGGAAGTAGGCAGAGGTTTAGAAAAGAAAGAAAATCATGTACAAAAATCTGGAAGTACTTGGCTAACACTGCAAAACCTAACAAGTATATTTAGCTACTCAGATAGCTTCCTTTCATCCAGGAGAAAGCATACTCCTACACTTTATCTTCTTACCTTCTTACCTTAGACGATCATTTTAGCAACAATACAAACGCTGAGTTTTCTAGTAACCAACGTTTTCACATCAATGTAATAACCGCCCTGGAAGTGGGTGACCACCCCTTATGAGCAACAGTTACCAAGAAACTAGGTGGCTGTGTTCAGGGATATTATAGAGGGAATTATGTAAAGAATGGATGGTTTGTCTAATTAATGCCAACCACAAATGTCTCCCAAATCCAGAAGTCTGTGAGTATCCAAAGGAGAACCAAAAAATGGTCCTGTCTAAAAGGAAAGATGCAAAAGGAACCTATCCTCTCAGGTTATCTGGTCTGGGGTAAGGTCATTGTCATCGTTCTTGGTGGGACAAGCCTGTTTCTATAGGGATAGCTGCGTTTGGCACAAGAGACTCCACCCTCCAGGATCTTGCAACCTTGGTGACATTGGGGCCAGGAGGCTTCTGGGTTTTCCATGTTGGGCCTGAACAGGTATCCTTTCCAAGGAACATTCTGGAAACAGGACCCCAACTGAAACTCTTGACTCTATTCTCCTCTACCCAATTCCTCTTGCCTTAATGGGAGAAGCTTTTTTACAGCTAGCATGTCAGATTTCCCATGATGATGCTGACTTAAAATATTCAGTCTTCTGAGTATAAGTGCCCAGATATTGTTTCCAAAAATACATGGTCACTGTTGAAGTGGAAGCATTATTGATCTGAAAATCAGGAGACCTGAGTTCAAGTCTGTCACCTCTTAACGTGTGATTATTTTTTAAGAAGATCTCAGTTATTTCATGCAAAGCTAGGAGGCTGAGTTAAATAAACAGTGTTTTGGATTCCTTATAATTCTAACATTTTATAGGTTAATTAATTTTAAAGATACAAAAGTTTGGCTTCTAGACAAGATAGGAATATTTCCAGATATGGAACCTAAGGGACCACTGGGCTCTAAACAGCTTACCCTCAGGAGCAGTCGGCTTGAGTTATCTCTACTCACAGACCAGACCGTCTTCCAAGACTCATAATCCGTGAGAATGCTCAACTTTCACTTCCTTACCCTGACCCTCAGAAGCAGTGCTAAGCAGTACTTCCCAGAGTAACTGAGGGGCCTGAAATGTTAAGAAATACACTGAACTACTTTCAGGCTTGGAAGAGCAGCTTTATTTAGGCTGTTAACTGCTGGGGTCTCTAGTCAAAACCCTGAGCCTTTGTTAACCACAGAAATGTAAGTGACCTCACCATAGCAGAGGGACAGGCTGGGTTAAATGGAGAGGATTTTCGTGTAGCTTCAGAACATACTAACATAATATATAGGTACAGCCATCATTCTCTTCTTTATTTTTCCCTCCTCCCAGGTTAAGAGTTTATTTAAGGAGAAAAGAGGAAAATTAAGGAGACAAGCAACTAGTTGATTGTCTTGAAAGAAATGAAACATCCCTCCCTCCACCCCACAAAAAACATATTTGCTTGTGGTTTCTAGTCCAATAAAGATACACGAGCCTCTTGTGCAGCTCTGGGTGAAAGTCTCCGCCTTACTTTCGCTGCCAGGTCAACTGGTGAAGCATCCTAGCTGCTTGGAAGGACTGCGGGAGATTACAGAGCCCTCCGCAATCCTGGGAAGGGGAGAGGGGGATCTTCAGAGCTCAAACCTCAGGGGACTCATAAGGAGTGATCAGCACAGCAGATAACCCCCGATCTCTGTTCCCCCGAGGTCGCCATCCTGCGTTTGCTTTCCATTTCTCCATCTGACCCTGCATTCTCCACCTTTCCTCCTAGCAAAGCTGTCAGCTCATTTTTCCTAGACCCCTTTCTAGTGGTCCACTGCTTCCTTTTCCTATTTCCTTATTCTATAATCTGTCATTTTCCAGGTCTTCTCATCTTTCTTCCTTACATGTGTAGAGCTAAAAATATAAAAGGTGTCATTACAGCAAACTTTAAAGATTGCCCCAAATTTATCAGTGTTGTAAAAATGCTGAGGCTGCAGAGAGCTAGGGAATACTTGCAGGCTACCAGATGGGAGTTTCTAATTCTCACACTGGCCCTCACACCATCTGCTGTTGAAATAAAAATTGCGGTTTTGTTTGGTTTGTTTGTTTGTTTGTTTGTTTGTTTGTTTTTTAATGTCCAATTACTTGTATAGGTCAGATCTAAGTTTTCAAGTTTGGAATTTTGAGTTAAATGTCAAAAAAGATTATGGGAGATGGCATTAAGAATCTGGATTTATATTTTTCTAGGTAAAGACTTTTATAAACATTAATTTGTATCATCACTATTAGTCCATAAAAGAAAGTCTTCTTGAAATGGTAGAAACTAGGAAAGACATAAAATAAAGAATATAGAGCATTCTATCCCCAAAGCAGGCAGTTCAGGACATAGACTGTAAAGTTCATAAAGGATAGTTTCTGTATTCAAATGCTAAAAATGTAACATTACATATTGCATATTTAAGAGTAACTGACATTTCATAAGTGCTTTATTCCTGTATATGGATAGGCACGTTACTCCATTTAAGGATGAGAACACGGAGGCTTAGAGAAGCCCCTCGGGTCACACAGCCAGTAAGTGGTGGAACTGAGATTCAAACTCACATTTCTAAACCACCACCTTCTCCTGCCTCCTCAGAACTATGTGTTGTGTTATTATAAGTTGGCCAGTTTGGACGCCAAAATAAGACATTGAAATACAATGTGGAGCTCAATGAGATTTCTGGGGTTTGAGGGGGCAGGTTTATTATAAAGTCGTTATCAAAAATCCGGTTTCATATAGGAACAGTAGCTAACAGAAGTAGAATGACCACCTAATGTGATTTCACTAACCTTCAAATGTGCTGCACTAGAAGAAGGGGAAGAATAGTACTTCCACACTGCTGGCACCAGTTGGATCCTGCAGGACTGGGTAGAAACCCAGAAGTGACGTGTCAGGAGTCCAGTTACCCAGAGCGGCTGGCTGTCCCATGCACTGGCCTCACGCACTGACCCTGCTCAACGTCACGCAGCTGGTATTTATCTTAGAGGGAGACCACGGAATTCACTGGGGAATTTTGTTTAGGGTATTTTTTTAAATAAATATTCCTGCTTTTCTGTGCATAGTTCAAAGCCAAGATAATAATTTATCATCCCCTTGCATAACTTCCTTAGAAACCCTTTTATTTTTTAATAAATTGGTGTAATAAAGGACCCAAAGTAAATTGTGAGTAAACTTCCTCTTCATTATTATATAATTAAACATACTACAAACAGTGTTCTGCAGAATATTCAACTAGAAAATTGCCCTTTTCAATCATACTCATAATTATTAATGCTAGTAATAATATGATCACCTATGATGTCGACTGAGATGGCAGGGAAGAGCTAGTTAATATACTCAGTGATCCAAGGGGGTTAAAAAAAAAGCACTCAGGCTAGGCTAGTAAAAATGAACACAGGAAACATTATTCTGTGACAGGATTTAGTTACCCAAACTGTCAAGATTTATCAATGACAAGCCACCTAATTATAGCCCTAGCACCAGCCTCTTTTGTATATTTGCACCATTATCTTTCTCTGAATACCGCCCTCCTTGTAGTGTTCCATCTCTCTAGTATGATGGCTGCCCTTGCTGACTTCAGTCCCTTTATGATCAATCAATAAATTCAATTGGAAATACAGTGATGAGTCACGCGGACACTAACCCTGCCCTCAGTCTAATAGAAAGAAGCAGACATTAATCAAATAAACGCACAAACAAATGCAAATCTCTGACTACGCCAAATTCTGTGAAAGAAAAGAAATGGCTGGTGCTTCCCCGAGAGCCTACAATAGGGGATCTGCCCTTGTGGGGGTCAGGGAGATCATGGAAGTCTCCAAACGAAGAGTAGGGTTAACTAGGAAAAGGGCAAGTGCCATCATCAATAGTTGCACAAGCAGATATTACACATCTGTCTGAGTGTATGTCCGAGCTGAGCAAACATGAATTCCGTAGAGCTTGGCATTTAGGAATTTATAATGAGAAAGCTGACTCATGGTTGACTGTCTCCTCTGGGGGGGCCATCTGATAGAGACTTCCAATTCCTTATCAGAAGTGTGTGGTCTCTGTACAGAAGTAGTTTTCTAAATCCCATCTCACAGCAGCTCTGCTGTTCCATTTGTGTATTGTCTGAGGTGTTTGGTTGTTATCTGCCCTTGTAGCAGAACTCTGAGCTGCGTCCCCGCCACGGCTGCTTCCGACCCTCCTCCTCTCCACCTCCTTTCCCTGGCCCCTCTTATGTTCTGTCTTTTGCCCTTCTTCCTTCCTTCTCTCTCTAAACTCACTCCTCTTCTTTCTGCTTTTCTTCTACTGTTTAATCTTCATTTGGTTTTTTAATTTCTTTTTCATTCTTCTCCTCTTTTGTTGTTCACCCTGTAGGTACTAGGCTTATGTTTACACAGTGTATTACAATTTACATAGGCATCGCATGGACATTATTCCATTTGATCCCTGTAACATTTTGTCGGGGAGTCTGGGGAAAAATCACTTACCCTGTTTACCAGTCTGTGAGAAGGTTAAATGGCTTCCCACAATCCTTTCTCTAAGAAGGGGAGGAGCCTTGACTGCAACCCAGATGCCTATTTCCCAACACCAGGCTCTTATCAGCAGACCATTCTGCTTCCACAGAAATGTGGAAGACATGCCAGCCACCTCTTTTAGGGTGAGGTCCTTCTCTGTCCTGCCTTTATTATTCACAAAAAGGAGTCTAGAAAAACGTTGTGGTCAGAGGGGTTTTCTTGTTGCTCATCCATCTTCTGATGAGAAACAGCCTCAGTCTCATCTGATGAGTTTTTACTGGACATTGCATTTGACCTTGAACTGAACCCCTTATAAAGAATGATTTTCTTTGTATTTTTACCTCATTTGGCTGTGAGCTGGGAGGTGGTATGGCTGTGGGGAGCAGGGGATCATGAGGACTGCTATGGGTATCATTTGTCAGCCTTCATTAGATTACTCATCGTGAGATACCCATCTTTATATATCCAAACTGAATCTGGTGTTTTTCTCTGCATATATTGCTAATCCCTTAGAGACCCTCAAATTCCATTAGGATTTCTGTTTACTTCCTTCTCCTGGCCCATTATAAAAGAGTTTAAAGAAAGAGCACATCCATATCCTATGCCACAGGCCAGATGTCCCTCTGTTACTAGAAAAGCAGCCAGTGCTCTTGATCCTTTATTTAATCTCTCTGCTGATTTGCAGTCCTGCTAAATGTTTACTCCACTGAAATATGCTTTTAAGATGTCAGTCAGCAACTTTTATTGACTGATGGATGACATTTGGTAGAGATGCTCCTGCTTGTTGCTTAGAACATCAGACTGTTCAAGGAGAATTGTGGAGGAGACAAACACCATCACTCATTCATTCAATAGGTCATTGATTTGATTGATTAACCTCTTATTCATCGTTTTGTTCATAAAGCGTGTTCTGAATGTCCAGTGTGTGCCAGGCACTCAGGTGAGGCATTTGAGAAAATCAAGAAGAAAAAAAGCCCATTTCCTGCCCTTGAGGAGCACAGAATCTTGCAAATTGCCATAATTCACTGAGCTTATGTCTGTGTAATTTCAGAACAAAAGAACAAGCAGCTGACTTGGGGAAAACTGGGAGGGCTGTTCAGATGCAGTTTCAGTGATTTTTAGCAAGTGATTACCAAACTCGAAGGGAAAGAGCACCCTCTTTAGACAGGAAGTGCCCTGCTCACACGGGCCAGTATCAAGAGTTGGGGAATTGTCTTCTAAGCACCTGTCTGTGACAGGTACATGGAAGTGGAACACGGAAGAGAGCCTTGCTTCTTGTAGCCTACTCATCTTGCAAATGGAAACTTTTCCTATGGTCAAGCACTAATTAGGCACATTGATGGGAAATTGCATTTCATTGTCAATGTTGCATGACATTAAAATGTGTAAACATCTCTCCTCTTACAGTACCTTTTCTGTACTCCTGGAGTCCTCACTTATCAAGTCCCTCTCCTTGATAGAGCAGCTTGGTATAATTTAAAGAAAACGGCCCTTCGATTTATTTCTACCTCCAGTTACATACTGCTCTTACTAGCTGTGTCACCTCGAGCTGTCACTGAACCTCTCTGAGCCTCTCTTTCTTTTATCTATACAGTAGGGATAAATATCTATTTTATAAGATTATTTTAAGAATTTACTTTTTAAAAGGTATGTAAATATTCTAACAGTCCCTAATAGACCCTAGGTACTCAGTAGGGGTTCGTTCTCTCTCTCTTCTCACTCCCTACATTCCACCTGCCCCTTTCCTTCCTGATGTTATAAAACCTCTGCCTGCCTCTCCCAAACCGAAAGTCAAGTGACAAAGTCTCCACTCGTTGTTCATTTAACAAACATCTCCTGTGAACCTCCCATGCACCTTCAAGGAGATACAGTCAGGGTGTGAAAGACAGAATGCGGTGCATGGCAGAGAGAGTTCTCTCCATTTGGAAAGAGACACCAAGAGTCCAAACACCCTTCTGGATGCAAAGAAATGCAATTCTTACTGGCAGACTGTCAGCAAGAGGAGCACATGTGGAAAGGATACTTTGGGTAGTGTCTCCTCATCCCACCTTATTTCACACATGACAGAATTAAGTCCAGAGCCCAAGCACATGTGTGCTAGCTCGCACACACGCACACAGCTGCCCCTTGTTTCACGTGTAAGAGCTCCTCTCCCCCTGCAAAACTCCCAAGTGCCGCCCCCGGGTCGTTTCCTCTCCCGTGATTACGATGCAGTCTCCCACGCACAGTCTGTGTTTAACAAATAATGATTCGTTAACGTTCCTTCTCCTACTATGACCCGAGAAACAGGGCCTTCATTTCCACTGAGTGACTGATCATCCCCACTGTCAATCATTTTTATACTGGAAGATACAAGCCGATGATCATTACTCTTTCCTTTTCCATCGTTGTTATAGTAGTGGAAGCAGCGGAGGCTTCTGCACGCCACCAGGAGTAAGTATGAATGCTGACGCCACCACTTTTAACTGGTTGGACAAGAAACATAACCTTTTCAAACCTCAGGTTTCTCATCTTTAAAGGAGGAAAATAATGCCTAATGTATAGGGATGTCCTAGGATTAAAGAGCATTAGCTCTCAACAGATATTGGAGATTATAATTAAAATGAAAGCTCATCTCACCAACCAAAATATAAATTTGTCTTCTGTTCAGGTATGAAAAAGATCAAGGCTGATGGTAGTGGTTTCATTCCCTCTTACCAATTTTTTTGTGTAATTCACGGCATATTTAAGTGAGTTGAATGTGGTTTAGTTTATAGTGCAATGGAAAGGCCAGATCACTGTGTGTGTGTGTGTGTGTGTGTGTGTGTGTGTGTGTATCCAAATATATCTGTGTTAACAAGTGACTTGGGCACAAGGGAAAACTAAATGCTATAGCAACACCTTTCACCCTCAGCATGAAAGAGAGCCACAGCTCTCAAAGGTCAAACTTTGTGCTTGATAGTGCTTTTGCACAGGCAATTATTATCATTACCTGGATTTGCAAGTCAGCAAACACACATCTCTGTGGGAAGGCACCTTGCAATGTTCTCCTAGTTTTAACCTTGTTTGGGGACATTCTCAATTTGAGAGAAAAGGGTTAACATGGTAATTAAAGTTGCCCAATATCTAATATATTATAATATCCAACTGTCTAGTTTTCACAGGGGCATCACTTCTTGGCCTTTTGGCTAAGATCAAGTGTAGTTTTCACAGGGGAACACTATCTGAGGCTAGAGACAGGCAGATCTGTCAAGGTCACTCCAAGGTCAGAACTTGAACTCAGACTTCTAATTTCCTGGCCAGAACTCCTCTGTTTCTAGAGTAAACAACAGTCTTTGTCCCTCTGGTTCTTCTGTTTTCACCTCCTCACGCTTTATCTGTTTTTATCCTCAATCTAAGACTTAGCTGAGGTAGATTGGCTCTTCTAAAACTATGTGACTTTCACGCTAATAGGTAAGGATTATGGCCGAAGTGACACATCCGAGCACCAGAAAACCCAGTGAAATTGAGCCGTGGTTGTAGCACCGCTGTGAGTCATACACGGGGTTCCTCAGTGACGCAGCAACGATACCTCACTGCGGGTGTGAACAACCTGGAATGAAGGAGACAGATTCACTTAGAGCTTTTTCTTGGTTGATGTTTTTGTTTTGATAGGGCTGCTTCTGCCTAGAGAGGGAATGATAATGGGAAACCAAGAGCGATTTTAGGGGCAAGGTGGTGGGAAGTGATGTGAACTATGACAAAGCGTCTTGCCCTGTATGACGCTGACCCTGTGACATACCCATGAAGCCATTTTTTGTCTGACAACCAAAATCCCCTCTCTATAACCCGCAGTAGCTAGTCAGGCGTGGCCAGAACCCCAGGCTGGCCTCATGTAGAACAGAATCCACATTAGCACGTGGACACGTGGGGTGTTTTGGATGCCTCTCCCCCACTCCTCCCAGACCACAGCCTCTCGTCCTTCAAACACCCTCCCTTTGATTTTGGTTTCCAGTGTTGCCATGTTCCTTTTATCCAAACCCATCCTTAGGATCAGCTCGTTCACACTGCGATAGAGGTGTCTGTTACATTTTCGTTCCACAGTCATTCACTGAGCATGTTCTTTGTGCAAGGTATTGGGGGTACAGGAGCACAAAAAAAAGAAACCTCATGCTCATTAAGCACTTTTTGGACATCATACCTTAACTCAGAAGTGACTATGACACTCGAGAATCTCAGAGTCAAGCAGAAAAAGCTAGCATGCAAATAAATTATTGCCTTGTGGAAGACTAGCTTATACTTGCCAATTCACTCTTCTGCTATCCTGCTCTATGGGAAACGCCTGAGAGGCAAAAACTGTCTGCTTTATGGTTATAATCCCAGCCCCAGTGGAGCCCTCCTGAAGTATGAGGATTCTCAACAGGTACTACCTGTTAATGAATGAAGTATGATGATTAGAATAGTCCGTGTATGTGTCTGTGACAATGACATCCTGCAGGAGCTGGTGTTAAGAGCAAATGTTCACAAAGAATCATGAAGAATCCGAAGCAGGCAAAAGGCAAGAAACCATTAGCTGCAGGCAGAGGGGACTGACTAAACAGGCAAAGACCAAGGGAGGGAAAGAGTCAAGTGTTTGAGGAAAAGCTAGCAAGTCAGAGAAAAGCAAGGAGTTTTGATGTGATTGAAATTGAGTGTATTTTTTAGTGTGTGCCAAGAGATGAGACTACACATGTTAGTTCAGGGAAGAAAATGTCATTGATTCTTCTTTTAAAATCACTTGGTGTTAATGTCAGTGTCCTAAGTTGGCTTTCAGATTTCACTATGGGAAAAGAAACTAGTTAATGAATAACTTTAAGAAGACCTTGCCTAACAAGGTTTTGAGCCACCTCCTACTTCTCAGGACAGGTGTCTGGGCAGGAGAAAGTAGGTCAGTGAAATAAATGAAATTTCTCAATTGGAAAAGCCAGGATGTGATGCCTACACTTCACTTCCTGAGGAAGAAAAAAAAAAAAAGAGGAATCAGAAAATCCATCGGGGCTCAATTGTTATGTAAAGCCTCCCCTGGAATTAGCAGAAAAGAGAATTTATCACAGGAAAAGCTGCAGTGACATTTGTGCAAGACAACACCTGCAATACCCAGAGAGATGGGAACATCTGAATGTTTCGTTTACAGGAAGAATTTTTTTTAAAGGAAGCATTTTAAGGGTTCATCTACAGCTAAAGGTTAGGGAGTGTTCAGATCTCCATATATATTATTTTTTTTAATGAATTTCACAAATAGTAATTAATGATGTGTTCATGTTAGTGCTTTGTCATTTTTTTCGGTAGTAATTCTTATATCTATATGTCTTAAGTGTGCAGAAACTTCTGGAATTCTATTAATGAGGTTTATGGGAAGTCTTGCCATTTGGCACTTGCAGATAGCTCCCCTTTACAAATATTATTAGCCTGTTACTTTAAGTCCATTTTCTAAAGTGACATCAGTCAGGGAGGTTGGATCAGCCTTAGTGGCCACGCCTCCCTTTCGCTGATAAGCAGGTTGTGTTCACAGCAGTCTGTACGATGGCCCCTACAGAGTGCATTAGCTTCCTCCAGCTGCCACAACAAATTATCGCAAACTGTATGACTTCAACAACAGAAAGTTACTGTGTCATCATTCTGGAGACTAGAAGTCTGAAGTCAAGCTGTTGGCAGGGCCGTGCTCCCTCTGAAATCGGCAGGGGAGACCTTCCCTGCCTCTTCCTGGGTTTGGTGGTTTCCTGGCTATCTTGGTGTTTCTTGGCTTGCAGCTCACACATAACCCCTATCTCTGCCTCCATTTTCACATGGCACTCTCCTCCCTATGTGTGTCTGTGTCTACACATGGCTAGCTTCTTTTCAGAGGACCCATCAGACTGAATCAGAGGCCTATCCTACTCTACTTTGACCTCATCTTAGCTAATACTCTCCAAGACCCTAATCAGCAAATAGGGTCACATTCTGAGGTGGGGCAGCTTGGACTTCAACATAGCTTTTGGGAGTGTGGGGATACAATTCAACTCCTAACAGAGTATAAACCTCATGGGACAGAGCCTGAGTCTTATGTAGCTTTGTTTGTGCAAGGCCCAGCCAGTGTCTGGCCCAGTACACTTTTGCTACTTGAATGAAGGTGTGCACAAAGACTCTGCATCTTCTCGACCTGTCCTCTGCTCCCAGGTCACACTGCAGCCCTAGTGGACTCCTACTTTTCAGTCAGGATAATACTTGGTCTTTTCCACATACCAGCTATGCTCTCACTTCCTTCATTCATGCTTTTCTCAGGCATTAAACATCCTTTTACTCCCCACATCTCTACATCAAGTCAGTGCTCTCCCACCTGTTATAAACTTACCCCAAATGTTTATGAATGATTGTGTCTGTAATTATAATTAGTTATTTTTACACGCTTCCCTGCCCCACTACAATGAGATCTCTATGAAGTCAGGAGCTAGGTTGCATTCATAATTATATCCCCAGCACCGAGCACAACACCGGAAGTGAATTTGCCTTGAAATTCCAGGGTCCCTCAATTGTGTGGGCCACTTCAAGCCTCTCTACCTCATGCTAGGCACTTCGCTGGGTATGGGACACAGAGACTGGGGAAGGGAAGCTCAGCACCTTTTAGATGGCAGGCACTAGCACTCTAAATGAAGACAAAACTCAGGGAGTATAATATTATGCACATAGATGTTTATGGTTACACAAATAATGCCCCCTTTGTGTGAGCTGGTCATCTATGCCAAATCTTTTATTACAAAATCATAAGCATGCATGGTTATGATTTTATAATAAAATCATAACTCAAGTCCAGGTGTTACTTCTGCCAGACTCCATTACTTTGAAAATAGTATGTGCTCAATAAATATTTGCTGAGTGACTATTAAGAGCAACAAACAAGTTATTTATTAGTATGGTGTGGGCCTTTGCATTCATTATTTTATTTAATACAAACATATGTGATGTAAGTACCATTATTCCCATTTTAAGGATGAGAAAATTGAGGCTCCATCAGATGAAGTAAAATGACTGGTCTCATAACTAATAAATGGAAATCCCAGCTTCCAATTTAGGTGTGTGTCTGAAAACAAAGCCAGACGCTTACCCACTGCAGAGAAATAAATCATTCTTCAGGAAGCTGAGTAAGATGTATTTCTTGTGCTTAATGAATTCCCACTTGGTGTAGGAGTCAGGCAATTTTTTTAAGTGATAAATGCTGTAATGCCCCCCAAATAAAATGCTCTGAGAACGCCACCCAGAAGGTGGCTCCATGTGCCTGGGGGAGTTGTTGAAGGGCAGCTCACTCGGCTGGGGATGGCCCCTCCAAGCACAGGAAGAACACATGAAAAGACACAGAAAGACCTGGCCCCTGGGGCCACACAGGAAGCTGTGGGTGGTAGGTAAATCTGTGAGGAGTGTGGGGAGAGTTAAAGATAAAGAGGCCATGGAGCCCAAATCATGAAGGCCTCACGTGTTATGCAGAAGAAACTCAGGAGGATTTTATGCCTTGGGGAGTGGAGAAGCAATGGGAGCTTTAAAGAAAGGGGATGAGCTGACTCTATTTGTTTTATGAGAAAATGTCTCTGACAGCAGAGTGAAGGAGAGAATCCTGAGTGAGGGTCGAAGAGGAGGAGTCTGGTTAGGAGCCCCTTTTCCCCCCACGGCAGGTGTGCGCTTCTGCAGGCTTGAGCCAAAGCAGCCACGCCGGGATGACGTGAGAGGCATTTCTCGGGTAAGGCTGACTGCATTTGTTGCATGATTAGAAGTGCTAGAGGGGCAATGCAGAAGCTTCAGATGGCGAGATTGGACAGACAGCACTAACAAGATAAAGCATAAAAGGCAAACAAGAGCCTGGGGAAGACAATGTGTTCATTCTTAGGCAGTTAAATAGAAGTTTGGAGTAGAGGAGTCTGTGATCAGATTAGAATCATCAAAAGGGAAAGGATAAAAATACCCATTTATTCATTCATTCAACAAATATCAGGCCCTAATATGTGCCAGGCACTATGCGAGGTGCTAGAGGCACAAGGTGTTGCCATTCTAACAGAAATTACAGTCTAGGAGGAGGTAGGCAACAAACACACAAGTAAAATCACTTTATTGTAAGGTTAATTTCATGAGGAAGGCATACATGGGGGCTGTGAGAGAAAATAATAGAGTAGGAGACAGCACCACTTACACTGAGACTTAAAGGAGGGAGTTCTGCCCGGAGGAGCCAGAGGAGAGGAGTGAGAGGCGAAGGGAGCCAGGGACACAATTTTTAGAAACACCAGTTATGAACAGCGAGCCAGTAGGGGATCCCTTTGAGGAGACTAGGACGGAACAGACGCAGACGTAAGAGAAGAAAGATCGTGCTCTCTTTGGCTAGAGAGAACGAAACACGAGAACCGTGCTCCCCGCCGTAGTAGCCACACTAGACATGTGTGACTACTTAAATACAAGTCACTTAGAATTAAACACAGTGGAAAATTAAGTTTCTCAGGCGCACTGACCACATTTCCAGTGCTTAAAAACCCATGTGGGTAGAGGCTACCTTATTGGAAAACTCAAACACAGACTATTTCCATCATCACTGAAAGCTCAGATGCCAGTGCTGATGTACAGGAATGTTTAGTGTCAAAAGCTGAAGAGAGGTCAAGTTGGAGTGGAACGAAAAATAGAGCCATTTCTGTCCTTTCTACTCTCCTCAAGGTTAAGTCCTACATATGCATTGGACAATCAATGGGAGTGTGGTTTTTGAAGTGGGAAAATCCCAATACTAGTTTTCAGTAACTACGAATAGAAGTATGGGAAGCTAGAGTTGGAAGGGATCCTAGAATTCTCATTTACGGTGTTCACCACTCCCTGCATCAGACCGCACAGAAACTGGTTCAGCAAGGCTGTTTCCAAGGACAATTTTCAAGGCCTGACACTGGAGTTAAGACTAGGAAACAGGTTTCAGTCTAAATTCTTTTCTGCAATAATATGAATGTATCCAAATTACAGTTGAGAGAAGACCTGTAAACTTGAAACCAAGATTTTTAGTTTAATTAATCCAAGCCATTTTCCCCATATCACACTCATTGCAGAAGGTTTAAGCATTTAGTAATTAATTGAAATTTCATAATACCATAGAGCTCTATTTCAAAGACAATTTAAATAATCTTTCATAAAATATGCTTTGCCTTTAAAAAGAGTATACGGGGGGCGGGGGGCGGTCTCTCTAATCCTATTACCAAATTTTAGTTTTGCTTATACCCAGCTTTCATAATGTTTTCAAACAAGATTTCTCTAGTCACGAAAGCTTGAGGACAAATGAAGCAACTATAAAAAATAACCTGTACAATGCGTTTACTTTTATTTAATAGGGTTGCTAAATTTTATAATTAACTGCTTTTTAAAAATTCAAAATGCAACAGGAAGTTTTCAAAAGCAAATACCCATCATTACGGCAGTGTATGAAGGGGGACACCCCCAAAATGAAATTTATTTATTAAAAACTGTATATTCATTCTTACATGTTTGAACTTTAGTCACCTTCCAAGCACTCTTTGATGCAATACACCTATCAAGATGCTTTTTCTACTGTTCGAAACAGTTATTGAACTGATCGATTTTGATGCCTTTTAGCAATTCTGCCATTTTTGTTTCACCTCTTCCACATGGCCAAAACGTTTCCATTTGAGGGGAAGCGTGGGGCACGGGGGTCAGGCTGCTTTTGGTTAAAAACTGCTGAGCATTCAGCACAGTGTAAGCAGGTGTGCTGTCGGGCCTCATGTTGTTTGTGTAAATCACCCATCATGAAATGGGCAAACATGTTGAAAGAGTCTCCAAAATAAACTCACTGAAGTCAAATGCAGCCTCTCTCAACAACGCCAGCTGGTACACTGATGCAGATAGGTTCCTAGAACACTCACCTAGTGGGGGGAGCCTCTACTACAAGGGGCCCACCCTCCAGGAGATAATTCCAGTTCTTTGGGCATCCCCCTCCTATATAACTTGAAGGGGAAAGTTTCAGCCAAAACATTATGAAATAAAGAAAAATAAGAAGAGTAATCTATTTTCTTTTGCTTTGGAGATGAGGTGGTGAATAGAAGGTATCATTTTGAAAACTGAGAGCATATATGAGAGTAAGATTTAACTGCTTTCTTGTTTGCTTTTTTGAGAAATTTAGACAAAAGCAAATTAAGATGAAACATGGTTATTAGATTATCATACTTGATAGGTGAATAAGCAAAAATTTCAAATATTTCAAAATCAAACTAATCAAGATTGCAGTTGATTTATGTTGTAAGGAGAAAATTATTTGTTTATTTGATTCCTTTTACCAAGGATATCATATGTCATCTCAGATGTGTAACTAATTCCCATATTTCCTCCAGAGAGGAGAGTTTTACAAAGGATGCAGACTAGATTTTGGCGGCTAAGTCTAAGGCTGTATGTTACAGCCTCAACCAAAGCCGCTTGCTTTGCAGCAGGGATATATTTAGAGACCTTTAGAATGTTTAATTAAGCTTCTTGCAGGAAATTCAGATGCTGTAGAAACAGCACAACATAACAAACACTTTGGGCTCACAAACAGA
Source organism: Lyroderma lyra (assembly GCA_004026885.1). Lineage (NCBI taxonomy): Eukaryota > Metazoa > Chordata > Mammalia > Chiroptera > Megadermatidae > Lyroderma > Lyroderma lyra. The sequence continues at coordinate 2,464 of PVJL010012537.1, read as the reverse complement.
AGTTACTACATACACGGAGTCACACACCCACACCCACACCCACACACACACACACACACGTACACACACACACACACCAACCCCCGAGTGCAGAAACATTCAGTGCCTCCACATTATCCAAGTATAAAGTTTGAATTCCTTAGCTTGGCATCCATGCTCCTTCCTAATCTGCCTCAGTCTTCTCATTATACTTGACACAGACCCTGCACTCCATTCAAGCTGTGATACGCCTTGTTCTCTAAACACATCTTGCATGTGCTCCCCTCTGGCCCTGGGATCATGCCACCTACTGAAATGCCATCTACTTTTCCTCTCCACTTAACTAGTTTCTCCCCATCTGTCAACATCTAGCTCAGATTCTATCTTCTCCATGACTTAATCTTTTTTCTTTAATGAGATTTCTCACTATTCACAACTTGATACTTAACATATGTGGCCTTGCATTGTTGATTTCTTATTTTATGTGTATTTGTTTTCCAAAGGCCCTAATTCCCTGAAGGGAAAAGAAGTGACCAAGCACTTACTGAGCACTTGCTGTGTGATTCTAGTAATTTATATATGATTTCAGTCCATCCACACAGGGCCATAAAATAGATGTTATTGTTCACAATTTAGAGCTGGGAAAAATAAGACATCGAAAACCTCTAACAAGGTGAGTCAGCTACTAATTGATAGGATCTATCCAGCTCCAATGCCCTAGTCTTTCCCAATATCACAGTACACCATACTATCCCCGTTATTTTCATAGAGTCTCTTTTATCTCACGCAGCACCAACCACAGCATACAGATATATAGTCAATATCTGCATGGCGACTGTTTTGCTGAATCAGCCTATTCCCTATCGTGGAGTTCCTCCTCCATAATGCCAGATTTCCTGTGTGTTATCTTAACACGATGTCCTCATATCAGCAGTTCAACAAAACCCCTTTATCCTTGTGTATTTATCTGTGTGATGTCCAATAATCTGCTTCACTGATTATTAGGCTAATTGATGGAATTAATTATTGGAATAAGAGGCTTATGCTGCACTAGTCTTCTGAGGTGCTAGACCATTTAGATAACATGACTTCAGTCATATTCTACCAGCAGCTGTGGAGCCTTCTGTGGTGGACCACCAAGCCACTACCTTTAGCTATGCCCTCCCTTCACACTTGTACTAATCTCCTCATCCTGCCAAAAAGTCTCTTTCATCTCCTACCACTGTTCTTTTCCTTAACAACATTGTCCACATGAATACAGTTGCATTTATAGAGAAATAAAGATGAGCAAGCGCAGGGAGCCTAGCTGCCTCTTCACGTGTGACCTCGGTGGCTAACAGCCCCTTGCTGGGTTATCGTGTTACTGGATCTGGGCCTTAGCTCTGCATGCTCCGAAACTCAATTTTCGTCAGTGTATCCAGGGATAATTAGGCTCATATGCCATAATGACAAGTTATTAATTTACAATAGGAAATACATTTGGCCACAATAACAGAATGAGCTAATTAGTACATCCACTCCCATTAGAGAAAGCACTATGGAAAGCCATATTTTAATTAACAAGGGGCTTGGCGAGCCTGAACTCTGAGGGAGAGAAATCAGCCAACCCGATGACCTTTGTGGCTGCTGGCGCTGAGCTAGTGTGGCCGAATGAACTCACCTTGTGGCTGTCCCAACAAACCAGCGACCCAGGGCCGGAGCTGAGGGCCAGACTCCTCCTCTCAGCACCCAGGAGGCCTCTGCCTCTTTCTTTTCCCAATTCATTCAGTTTTATGAGTTCTGTCCCTAAAGTATATAACTTCCACATTCAAATACGCCTTGATTAACATGTCCTGCAGAAACAAGCCCTTTACTCTTGCTTTGAGCCAAGGTCAGATCCAATATGTATCTTCAACATTGTTGAGGAGCTAATACTTTTGTGCTTTATCCTTTTGTTTAGGGTGGGTGCTGATTTGGGGCAAGGGTCTTTGATCTGACCCTACCTCCTATTCTCCATGTCACTATCAGAAGCTGGAATGCTTTCTTTGGGAGCCTGCAGAAGCTCTTCCGTCCACTGAGGCTCCCAGTACCTGCTTTCCTCTCTGAACTTGTCTTCCACTTTATTTTTGGCCTCTGAAGATTTCTCTTACTTACTTGCAAGCGTATCCAGTCATTTAAAAGTACTAGATTCCCTGTTAACCAGAACTCAAGCAACCGACACTCAAGCAACCGGCAAAATAGTCTACTTACATTTATCCAGCAACTAATCCCCGTAGGTGCCAGTTAAACTAAGAGTCTACAGTATTTTACAAGAATTCTATTCAGAAGTTTTAGCCACTTCATAATGAGGAGGGTTTTCAGGACATCTAATCTGCCAAATAGCTAAAAATAGCATTTCTTTTTTTTTTTTTTTTTTAATTCATTTTTATTGTTAGACTTATTGGGGTGACATCTGTTAGCAAGGATTACATAGGTTTCAGGCATATAATTCTACAGTGCATTGTCA
>PVJL010012536.1:0-36885 GCA_004026885.1 Lyroderma lyra | reverse complement strand
TGGGGAGGCCAGGCCACGGGAGGTGGACGTGCTGTGGGGGCCGCCATGGGTGGGGGGTTTCTTTGGGGTGCTAAGAAACAGCCTCAGATTCCCCACTGAGTGTCCCTTTCTGTCGCGCCGGTTCCCCTGTGAGTCTCTTTCATGGAAACGCAGCCTGCTAAGAGGGACCCGTTTCTGGATGAAACCGGGGACACTGCCCCTGGAGCGCCTCACGTCTCCCTCCTGCACTGCCACGCGGCTACCCCGCGGCCGAAGGGCTCGGGACCCGCGGCAGCTCGGGACCGGCTTCCCTCAGAGAACCCTTGTCCCGTGGGCGCACGCCCGACCACCACGCTGACGGCCTCTCACGGGAGCCAAACTGGACGTGATTAAAGGCCACTCGTGCCAGAGGCCGTCCAGACCGACTGACGCCGTGTGCAGTCCGGGCCTCGTCGGGTAGCTCGCCGTCCTCTCCGGGACCCGCCTGGCCAATGGCCACTGGGCGGAAGCCCGCAGCCTCTGACAGCACGCGACGTGCCGAGGCGCCTGGGGGTCACGTTGCTGAGCTTTTCCTCTTGGGGTCAGCACAGCACTAAGGGTGGACTGTGGGTGCGAGGTGCCCAGAGCACGGCACACGATAGTTCCTCGTGGGATAACTTCCTGAACATTCTGTCTTGCTGTCACTGGCCCGGGAAGTACGAGTATGCCCCACGAGTGACTTGCATTTAAGAAAGCAAACTTTTTAACGTAAACAAATGCCACATTTCCCTTTTGTTGGACAAAAAAGGAAATTCAATGACATCCTATGACATCGTCCGCTATAGTATTTCCTTTTTGCAAAACGAGAAAGTGATTGGTGATGAACCACGTAAGCAGGATCCACTCCTTCCTGCCGACCTCTCCTTAAAAGCACACAGACGTCCGAGCCCTCGCCATGCCGGAGAGGCTCCCGCCATTGCAAAGGCGTCCACGAGTAATTCAGCAGATTTACTGGAGACTCGTTCAGCATTTCTACCACGTCTGGGTCCCACGCGACAGAAAACCTCCCAGGAGGGCGGGCCTGCGCCTCGTCGATCCAAGAAAGCACGGCTTGGGCCCGGCACCTGTCCAGGTGGCCTCGTCACTGCCTCCTTTGCCGTGTATTTAACCTGTGCGAAGTCAGCAGGTGACAGCCACACACGACCACGGTCCCCGAACTACGAATGATTTCCATCGGTCACCCATGAACTTGACCACCTGCCAACCTGTACACAGCACCCACAGCCTCGGTCACTCCAACGTCAAGTGTAACGTGGCCTCGGAGGGACCACTCTCTACCTCTCACCCTTGCCACGAGTTGGCTGGTTTATTATTGTTCGTGTTTCCTGCTTCTCAACTGTTTGTATGTTGCAGGCTCAGTCATTCTCTTAAAGAAAAGAAAGCACTTTCCCACGTGACCAAAACCAAAACAATATGTGAGAATCTCCTTGTGACAACGAAAGACTTCCAACCCGCGCTCAGGAGTCACAGAGCTGACACCAATTAAGAGAAACACGCCGATTACAAGGGGTTCAAATCTAACTTTCATTAGGGCTGCCTGATTTGAGCACGTAAATGCAGATTTTGGGGGGCAAATTACTTGTATTTGTTCTCAATGGAATCTCGAGTCTTGTTTTCATTTACCTGACCTTTTCAGTGTCAAGTTCATCTACTCCCCAAGCAAAGCAGAACAAGCAGAACACCAATAACAGGAGAGGGAGCCTGTGTTTTTCAGGTTGGTTTCACCAGCCTTGAAATTTACTGTCCCAGCGCGAAGCGTCCTAACACGTTGCCAATAGCGGTGTTGTTACAAGACCAGGAAATTATGTTACCACGTCGTACGTGCAACGCGGCTTTCAACCCTGTCTCCTCGGGGACTTTCAAGGGCGGGCGCGTTCGGAGGACTCTTACCTTCTAGCTTCATGCCAACACTGAGACATTTCTGGAACCGACAGTAGGGACACCGCTTTCTCTGCGTTTTGTCGATTTGGCAGTTCTGGTTTTCTATGCACGTGTACCTTTTATTATTTTGGACTGTTCGCTTAAAAAACCCCTACAGGACGGAGAAAAGAGTGCGAATTATTCTCAGCTCTCCTATTGGGCTCTCCCACTGTTTCATTTTCACAAGATCGCCCCCCACCCCCCCCAAAAAACCAAACCAAACCAAAACAGTGCCAGGCTTCCTGGAGCTTTTCGTGGCCTCACAGCCCTATTCGTAGAGAATTACATAAAATCTTGGGCAGAGCGGGCTACACACCATTTCATCTCCCCAGTCAGAGAAAGATACCGTCCACGCTGACTAATGCTGTCTTACAAACCTCTTTTCCTCTCAACCTTCATGCCCAGAGACGGGGGCCTCGGCGAGGGTCTGTTTTAAAGTCGTCTGAATCAATTCCAGTGACAAAACTTACAAAATGCCAGTGGAAAAACTGAGCAGCCCAACATGTCAGATCTTTCATAAATGTCAACATTAGGTAGTTAAAAGCAAAAAGGATTTACAGAACAAAATGGGAAAATGTTCATAATTCCACTGGAATGCATTCCAGTATGGGAATGCTGTTAAAAAAAAAAACACACAACAACAAACCATGAAACTAATGTGAGAGCACGGACAGCAGAGCGCCAAACGTCAGCTTTCCTGGTATTTCACTCCAAAAATGACCTGAGAACAACACTGGCAGCTTTGTGACATAGTAACAGCTTTACCGGGACGGTATACACTCTCTGTCCATCCTCCCGGCCTTAAAGTGAAACAGTCTTACTTTGTTATCAAGAACGAGGGCATTTTCCTGGCGGAGCGCTGAGTAATTGTACTGAGGTTTCCACGTTAAAAATGTGGGGGAGCAGCGGGTATTAAGTTCTCGGGGCACACAGAAAGGCTGCGAGATAAATCCTGCAGGTCTGCGACGTTGTTAGAAACGAGGTGGGACGTTGCAGGGACTGAAATTCCTTGCATTTAAATAGGTCCCATGACATATTCTCGAAAGCGGCTCCCCTAAATAAACTGAGATCTGGTTGCTTGTCCTTTACGATATAAACTTCCAACAATTTTAAAAATTGTCTTAGGAGTAAATCAGGATGAACTCCGTTGGGAATTTGGACTTTTATGTCTGTGGGTGAAAGATGTTCCGGCTCGCAGCACAGAGCCCCGTGAAGGTGAGAGGCGTTTGGGAAACGCACGGCCGTGTTTGCGCCGTGAACAACGGCGCTTTAAATATATATATAAGTCAGGCAAAATCAATATTTAGGACGGGGAGAAGTCTCCCGACCGCTACATCACGGCACGACAATAAAATATTTGAGAGTGGCAGTTCTCTAAACAGCATAAATTTCCCTGCCTTTAGAATTAAATCAGACACATATTTCTAAGAACCCGCTGCCGAGACTAACTCTCTCTCGCTCCCGCTTTTTAATTGCATCCGGGTAGGACAGCCCGCGCCGGCTCTGAGCAGGAAGCCGCGGTCTCCGGGGCGCAGAGCACCCCGTTCTCGGGCGGCGCCCCGAGAGCTCACCTTGCAGCTCTCACAGGTGAGGAGCCCGTAGTGGTACCCCGACACTTTGTCCCCGCACACCGGACACAGCTCCTCCAGGTCCTCGTCGTACGAGTAGTTCACCATTTTAAACTGAGACGCTGGAGGGGACGAGAAAGGGACACACGTACCCCGTTAACTTCCTCGGAAGGCTTTCATCCCGACGGGGAGCATTCCGGTGACGGGCGGGCAAAGGCTCACAAAGGACAAGGCAGCCCCACCCGCCGTCCTGGGGAGGGTCCCCCCCGCCGTCCTGGGGAGGGTCCCCCCGCAGGGGCCGTGAGGCGGCCCTCGGCATCCATGCGCGTGCAACTCCTGTTTTGCACGATTGAAAAGTGACCCCCGCTCCTGTGTTCACTCAGACATGAGCACCGAGTGTGCAAAACCCCCACCGGCCAGATCAGAAACGGGGACGGCCGCCGAGGCACGACTTCGGGTTTCTCCGAAACGTCCCCTTCGTCTGAGGGAGGGAAGCGAGCCCCACCCGGCGCCCTGGGGCCCCCCCACCACCGAGGGGTGCACGGCTCCGACGTGCCAACGCGGGACGCGGACACTGGCCGGGACGCGGCTCCCGCGGCCGGCTCTGTCGGGTCGCCGGCACCCCCGGTTCCCGTCCACACGCCGGCACCCCCGCCGCGACGCTCCGCACGCACGTGGAAATCTCCCGTGAAGAGGAAACGGGGAGGGCGCCCGGACGGGGGCAGGAGGCGAAGCGCCCGCGGAGGGTCTGCTGCGTCGCCAAGCCCGAGGGCCCGTGATGAACTTCCCAGGATTCCGACCGTCGCCGCGCGATCTAAACACTCCGGGAGCGCCCCGAGGAAGTCAAGCAGAAATCGGCTGGCGGGGATCCTCAGGGACAGGCAGTGGCCCGGTGGCCCCGGGTCGTACCTGGTCCGGGTCCTGCCCGAGACTCCGCGTCCGGCAGAGGGGACTGAGCGAGGCAGCGGAGAAGGCTGGGCACCGTGCGCCCCCGGGCAGTGTCCTGCGAGCCCCCGGGGCACCGTGCGCCCCCGGGCACCGTCCTGCAAGCCCCCAGGGCACCGTGCGCCCCCAGGCACCGTCCTGCGACCCCCCAGCCCTTGCTCAACACAGGCGCGCAAACACCGAGTCCAGTTTGTTTTAAGTTAATCAGTGGCGTTTGCCGGGGGCGGGGTGGGGGAAGGGAGCCGCTGACCGGGCGAAGTTTCCTGATTTGTTTACCGAAAAGGAAAGAGAGGGGCAGCACCCACCCACCCCCAAAGTACCCGGCATGCCACCGCGCCAAAGACGCACTTTTGTCTGCCTTTGAAGTGACTCTGTCCCTGGGGATTGTGCAGGGACCCGGAGAGGGCGGTGGGGAGGGGGTGTCCCTGAGCCCCCAGCACCCCCTGGCCGAGCTGAGCCGTTTCTCGCCTCCGCAGAACGTGGGCTGCGGCTTAACCTGCAGACAGTGAGGGGATGTTTGGGGCTGGGTTGGGGGGGGACGAGGCGTCCAGCAGAGCCCAGCATGGGGCTCCGGGACACACCGGGGACGCTGAGCGCAGGCCTCGGGGGCGCCAGTCCGGGTGCCAGCCCTCAGGCCGCCGCGCTCCGGCCTGGGGACCCTGCGGGTCTGGGGGAGGCGGACGGCGGGCGGGGTTCGCGCCCAGCCCCATCTTTCGGAGATCGCGTGACCATTGTCTGAGGCGCGCTTTCCGAGCGGAAGAAAAGAGCGCTTGACCGAGTGTGTTTTCTACATCACGGTCCCCCACAAAAGGGGAGCCCGACTTCGCACCTAAGCGGTGCAGATGGGGCCGCCCCCGACGGGGGACTCGGCGCCCACAGTGGGGTCCGGCACGGGAAAGACCGGGCCCGGAGTGGGCGCCCTCCCGGGCAATTCGGACCGAGGCCTAGTGGGAGCCGCGGCCGCCGAGCCACCCCGGGCTCCACCCGAGCGGGCCGTCCCGCGTGCTGCGGCCCAGGGAGGCGCTGGGGACCCCACTCCGAGGGGACGAAGGGGCCCGACCTCGGGCAAGTGGGGGAGACCGTGCGGCCTCGGGCTGCGGACAGGCCTGGCAGCGGGCACCCAGCCAACGGGCCGGGACCAGAGCAGACACGGGAGAGGACACCGGCCCCGGGAGGACACCGGCCTGGGCAGGACACAGGCCCGGGGAGGACACCGGCCCCGGGAGGACACCGGCCCCAGGGAGGACACCGTCCGGGGCTCCGCTGGGCCGCGCGGCCCGGACCACGCTGAGATGGCGCTTCCCCCGCCGCCTGCGAACCGGGCCGAGCGCGCGGCCGGCGACCCCCGGGCGGCCCCGGCGCCACCTCCGCGCTCTGGGGCGGACGCCGTGTCCAGGACGCCGCTCTCCAACTTGCCGAAGAAACTACCACCATGGCGTCCGCGCCCCGTCTCCTCCCGCCGACACCCCACCCCCCACGCCTCCCCTCCCGGCTCCGGCGTCTCCCCGTGTCCCTCGGTGCCGCGCGCGCAAGAACGAGCAGCACAAACTTCCCTTTTGGACCCAAGAACCGCGCCAGCCTCGCGGGCGCCCAGCGGCTCGTCCCCGCCGGCGGTGGTTCCGTCCGAGCCGGCTTCCCGGCGCCGCGCCCTCCACGCCCCCGCTCCGCGAGGTCCCGACCGGCAGCGCGGCCCCTTGGGGCCAAGCGGTTCCCCCCGCGGTCCACCTACAGGTTCGGCTCCAGGGCCTCGGCCCAGGGGAGCACTGGGGAGACCCCAGGATCGCCGCGGGGTGACCCACCCCCAGGCCTGCCGCGCGACAGGGCGACGCAGGCCCCGGGGTCCCCGGGGGCGGGCGCGGCGGGCAGCAGCCCCGAACTCCGCTCTCGGCGCCTCCCCGGCCCTTTCCAGTTCGCCCCGGGACCAGGCCCGCGCGCGGGAAGGGGCGAGGATAGCAGAGCCCTGGCGACGCTTCCTCGCATTGTTCCTCCCGGCCCGGAGCCGCTGCGACAGACTTGTGCCCGGCTTCCCCCCGCCGGAGCTGGCACCGCTGCCGGGGAGCGCGGCGACGATCCGGCCAGCGAGACCCGCTGCTCCTATCAGCCATCACGGACTCCCGTACTCCCAGCTTTGGGGGTGCAGCCCCCGCCCCACGCCCTCGGCCGCCCCCACGCTGCGCCTGCGGTCGCGTGGGGGACAGCGGTCCTTCGGTTCTGCCCCGCAGCCTGCGGTTGTAGCCCGGTGTGCGCCTGGGATTTGGGGGTGCCCACCTCCAGGCTAGCCCCTAACCTTAGTCTTGCCGGGGTCCCTTTCTCTTCCCACACGTGACTTTCCCGGGCAGTGTCCTTTCCGCGCGCAAAGGCACTGGGTACCTTCCCACCGACTCCGGCGACCGAGATCCTGCTGGGGTTCCAGTGCAGCACCCCACGTCTCAGACCGACCTGCCCGCTCTCCGGCGCGTTAGGCTGAAGCCGCGCGATCGGCAGCGCCCCCCCCCCCGCCCCGTCCGCCATCGGAAGCGGCCAGGCCCCCGGCCCGCCGCCCTCCGGAGCCCAGAACTGGGGTGCTGCCCCGGAGGGTGCCCGCCGCCCGCGCGCCGCCGCGGGAGCCGGAGCGCCGCGCCCGCTCACCTTGCATGGTTTCCGGCATCTGCCCCTGGTCCCCATGCGATCGCGCCAGTCCCAGAGCTTCCGTCTCCACTTTGGGCAGCATGACAAGGCGGCCGCGGGCGGGCAGGGGGCTCGGTGCCGTCCGGAAGCCCCGCGCCGGGCCGCGGACCCCACTCGGGCGCGGGGGGGAGGGACCGGGGGCGCTGCCGGCCGCGCGCCCTCCCGCAGGAGCGTGCGTGCGCCTCCTCCCGGCGGCGCGTCCGGACGCCCGGCCCAGCCCCGCGGCCGCCCCCGGGCCGTGCGGAGCGGCGAGGGGCGCGGGGTCGGCGCAGCGCCGGCCGAGACCCCGCGGAGACGGCGGCCGGGCGCGCGGACCCGGCGAGGGCGGAGCTGCCCGGGGCGCGGAGCCGGGCGCGCGGCGCGGGCGGCGCAGCGGCGGCCCCTCCGGCTCCGGGGCAGCGGGGCGTGCCCGCCGCTGCTCCTCCGCGTCCGGTCCCCGTCCCCGCTCGCGCGCGCGGGTGGGACGTGGAGCCCCGCGCTCCCGCCGCCGGCCCTGCGCGCGCGTGTCCCCGAGCGGCCCGGCCCCGAGGGCGCCGGCGCGGGAAGGAGGGCGGACGAGCGCGCGACGGCGGTGAGTGGGGCCGCGGGCAGGGGCGGCCGGGACCGGGGTGATGGCGGGGGCGGCGGGCGCGGGGGCCGGGCCGGGTCGGACCCCCCGCCGCCAGCCAATGAGGACGCGGCGCACGCCCGGCCCCCGCGCCGGCCCCCACCGCGCGCCGCGCCCCCGCCCCCGTGCCCACCGCGCCGGGGGGACGGCGGCGCGCGGCGGCCTGTGTCTGAGCGCCGCGGAGGCGGAGGGGGGCCGGGCGGCGATGGGCGCGGGCCGCGGGGCGCCGGGGGAATCGGGGTGCGGGGGTGCGCCCCCGCCTCCGCGTCAGGTGCGGGGCGGGCTGGGGACTCGGACACGCGCTTCGCCCGCCTCCCCGGGGAAGGAGGCGTTGGCCGCCGACGCCCGCTCTTTGCAGGAGCAGCTGCCGCGCTCTGCAGGCCCCCCCCCCACCCCGCCGCGTCGCCGCCACCCCCAGTCCGCGGAACGGCCCTGCCCTGGGCCCCGGGCGCCCTGGTGCGGCGGGGACCCGAGGGACGGCCTCCCAGACCCCACGCTGACCGCGGCGGCAGGCGCCCTCCGTGTGAGCCGCGCGCGCGTCCCTCCTCCGTCCTGGTGGCTCCGCGGCGGGACGCGCCACCCGAGGCCCAGAGGCCCCGCACTTCTAGAAAGTTTCCCAGAACCATCCGTTCGGGAAGCTCTTCTGCCACCCACCGGGCCACGCGCCTCCGGGAAGTGCTTTGTCCCCGCCGCACGTGGGACGCCTCAGGGTCCGTGCCCGCTCTGAGAGCCGGTCATTCCCGGGGTGCAGCTAGACGAGGCGCAGCTCAGTCTGAAAAGGTCGGAATTGACTCTGCTGAAAGGGCGCAGACACCGCGCCCCGCAGCTGCCCAGCGCGCACTGGACGGACTGAGCTCTCCAGTCGCTGCTGGACTGATCTGCGCTTTCACATAAAGTGGGGGGTTGGCCCGTACCCCCCGGCGCCCGCACTGCCTTCGCAGCAAGCTCCCTACACGGCCCTGGAACCTGGCTCTTCGGGGTACACTCAGACTCTCAGCTACTTAAATGCCAGGGGTGGCACCTCTCCAGGTTTCACAGAAACCGTGGGCCTGGGGGCGGGGGCTGTCCCCTACTTTGCAGGGGGGGGGGGGGGAGGGGGCTGACGTGGCCGGGTCGAGTGAGCTTAGGGTGCTCCGGTGCTGCCGGTCGCCGCCGAGGAAGCCCGCCAGCGCCTTCCCGGCGTTCCTGGATTCCTAGTTGCTTTGAAGAGCGTCGCGAATGGAGCCTCCGTGCACATTCCAGAAAGAGTCCGTCTGCGCGCTCCGAGCCGGGCTCTGCCTGCGGATTCAGGGGGCTCTGAAAGCCAGTTGAGTGCGAAGCCTCGAGGTAAGAACGCCTCCTCGCACTGCAGGCAAGAGCTTCCGGGGACACCGATGTGGCACCTTCCCGACACCGGGCTGGCAGCTCAGGGGGACTCGGTCCGCGGAGGGGGCTCCCAGCCCTCGGCGGGAGGGGACGTGGGGTGGCAGGTGTCGCAGCAGGAGGAGGTGTGAGGGCCGTGTCACGGCGAGGAGGCACAAACCCTCGTGTGGACATGGGCTGGGCCTGACCTGGCTCCGAGGACCTCGTGGTCACGTCCAGAGCCCAGACCGTCGGCCCTCCCGTCACACCCCCGAGGCCTGGAGTCATGGTGACACAGGGCCAGCTGTCACTCATCCATCTCTTCACCAAATGAGAGGGAAGGGGTGTGGGGGGGAGCAGAGGGACCGGACAAGGTTGTGGAAATCTGCCTTAAAACTGCGCCCGGCCTGTCACCCGGGGAGGCCTGGGCTCTCTGCTGGGCACGGGCCGTCCTCGCGGCCGCTCTGCCCGGGGGCGCCGGGCGCTGGGGGCCTCCGGGAGAGAAACCGCCCCCTCCCAGAACCGCCGGCCTGCACCGCCCCGGGGCCGCCCCGTCCTGACCCCCTGAGCGACCCCAGTGCCGGTCGGCGCGGTGGGCCGGCTGCCGCCGGAGCCGGTTCCTGTTGGAGGTCGCACTCCTTCTCCAGGGTCGCTCCGCGAGGGGTCAGGGGAGCAGCAGGGGGACCCCAAACCTGGGGCAGACGCAAGGGGCGGGCGCGGCACCCGGCCTCCGGACGCTCCCTGTCCCCGCCCTCTGCGCACTCGCTCCCGTCCCTGGACCCCTCCGTGCCGCCGGGCAACCCCCACCGCCCAGGAGCCCCCCGGGGACGGCCTGGCGACCCCCAGAACGCCGCCCCCCGGACAGCGGCGAGGCGGCGCCTCGGGTCGGGCACGCTGGGAGCCGGCCCCGCTGCGGGGACACCGCCCGGCCTCCGCTGCCGCGCGCCTGTGGGTCCCTCTCCTGGCGCTCCTGCCCGCCCACGGACGGTCGCAGCGATGAAGGCCGGTGGCTCGGTGGGGGGGGGGCCCGTGGCCCCGAGTGGCGGGGGGGGGGGCGTGCTGACACGGCTCGCGGTTTCGGAGCGCGCGGGGCTGCTGGCCTGCCCGTGGCCAGGCCCAGAGGTGCCCGGCGGCCCGCGCGCTGCTCAGGGACACGACGTCAAGACCCCTGGAGCCAGTTCACGTTTCCTGGGCTTCAGGTCCCCCAGGACAGAGTGGCAGACCCCCCCACCCTGTCCTGCGCACCCGTGGACGGGGCACGGGGGGAGAAGCCTGTCAGGAAACCGGCCAGTCTGCACCTCGGACACCATTCCCACCGCCTCCGTGTCCGGCCCTTTTTGGTGTTTTTAAGAAAGTAGGACAAGGACGTTTGGCCTGGCGCGTGGGTACGGTGCAGCCCCAGAAGAGACCTACATTCCCCCTCCCCCAGGAAGTCTCGGGGAGAAGCCCCGTAGGGGCCGCGGTGGCCCAGGGGACAGGGAGCCGTCCCCCACGACGCTGTCTCGCCCCGTCCCCCGGCCCGCCCGCCCGGAGGCCCCCAGCAGCCTGAGGATGGGGTGCAGCCACATGTTCAGCGCCGGCGTCCGGGGACCTGCAGCGAGCACTGCCTCCGGGCTCCCCCACCCCCGTGTCCCCACCACTTGCTTTTAGGAAAAGTTGGGGTTCGATTTCAGCACAGACCGGGACACGGCCACCGAGCGTCGTACCGGCCGAGGCTTTGAAAACACTGACCTGCAAGGGGTGAGAAGTCGCCCCGTGGAGGGTGGGGACCCCTTTCTGCGCCTGTACCAGTCCCTGCCCCAGACGTCACCGCAGGCTCTGGTGGGGGCACGGCCGAGGGCTTACACCTGCGGAGGGGCCGCAAGGGGCACTGAGTGGCGGTCACTGCGACACTGCCTTCCTACAGCACAGCCCTCTGAACCGGGAGGACGTGCAAGGGGACGCAGTGACCGGGGACACGCCGGCGCCCCCCAGCCTCCCTCCTGGCCCGGAGGGAGGGGTGAGGTTTCGGGAGAGTTCATGGGGTTGCGGGATTGTCGGCCGGCAGATCTCCCCGGAATTTCTGGGCTTCGTTCTCTCAGCCCGGGTCCGCTGTCCCCAGCCTGGGGTCCAGGCGCGTCGGCCTTGGGACGGTCGCTGGCGCCCACCGGCCTGGCCAGCTGCGATGTTGGGGGGGTGGTCGCCCCTGAGCCGCCTCATCCTCCCGGTAATTGAGATGGAGACGTGCGCGCGCCCCATGCAACCCCGGGAGACTGGCACCCGGAACCAGCCCTGTCCGGCGTCGGGCCAAACCGGGACAGTGCATGGTGTCCCCGAGGGTGACCCTGGCGCCGGCAGCCCCCCACCCGGCATCTCGTGGAGCTGAGCACTCGCACGGCGGTTCCCCGGGTCCCCACTGCCCCCCAGCTTAGACTGGGGCGCTCCGAGGCTGGCGGTCCCGAGTTGGGCCACGCAGGCAGCTCCCTGTGGGAAGGTTCCGGAATGCCTGCGCTCTCGGGGCGCTGGGATGGACCCCTGAGGGCTCCTGACTTGGGGGAGCCCCCGAGGGGGATTCTCTGGTTCTCAAAATTAAAGAGCTGCGGCCGCGCCAAGCGGGGGCCGTCGGGCACTCAGGGGCCCTCTCGGACCGCGCAGGAAGTGGGTTGGGGACGACGTGACTCGCGGCGGCACCGTCACCGCGGGCTCGGGGACCGCTTGGCGACCCGCAGTGGGTGGCCGGCGGGCGCGGAGCTGGGGCCGAGGTCTTTCGCTTTGTGCCTGGGTTGCTGGTCTGGACGCTCCGGGGCCTGGCGGGAGGTTCCGGCGGCGGCGCGCCTGCCGATCCCGTGTCGGCCGCGGGAGGAGACCGGCCCAGGGGTGGCCGAGGCGGCTTCGGCAGGGCCGGGCCGAACCGGGGCGCCGGGCTGGGACCAGAGCCTCTGCGGAGACGCGCGTGGGCTTGTCACTCGTGCCCAGGTGGGGGAGGGGGTGGCTAACCCTCCACCCCCGCCCGGGAGACCACTGACGAGCCCAGGGAGAAGGTCCTGCTGTCCCCGCGCGCTCGTTTTGGAGCGGTCCCCGCCGTCCCCAGGCCTCCAGGCCACAGCCAGCACGTCTCCGAGCTCTTGGCCGTGCAGGGCGGCCGCCCCGCCACCGTGCGAGCCCCCGGCCCACCCCCCCTGCCCGCGGGGCTCCCGGTGGGGTCCCAGCCTGCCCCCCTGACGTCTGCTGGGGTCCACAGCGGATTAGCACAGGGGGCAGTGGGACAGCGCGGGGGTGACGCCCTCACAGACGCCCCTCCTACGCCCAGTGCCGGGGAGGCGGGTGGGGTTGACCTTGCTTTGGACCCCAGGCCTTGGCACGGATAAGGGCGGCGGTTCCTCTGTTGAGGGAGAAGCCGGGGTGCAGAATCACGTGGTTTCCGCTTCCCCGCCCCCACCCCAAGCTGAGTGGTCTCGGCTGGGCCACCGGACCTCTCTGATTCCACATGGCTGTCACAACGGGTTAACGAAGCCAACCCCATGGCTGCAGGAGCCAGGAAAGCACGGTCATGCCGCTAATACAGCTCAGCTGTCCTCGCCTTACGTCCCCTGTCGCCCTCACGGCCCCCACGCATCTGCGAAACCAGTGACCACCCTCAGGTCCCTGCCCAGGGGCCTGTCCTGCGGTGCACGCCCTTGGCCCCAGGCGACGCTGCTGGTGCTCTTCTGTGTTCAGGTCACGTGGGGTTTCACCGGGAAGCGTGTCTTCCTGCCGGTCACACAAAAACACACCTAAAAGCTCCGGCGAAGACCGAGGGACAGGTGGCCCTCCTTCGTGTGTCAGGTCAACTTCAGTCTGCCTGGCCCCCCAGGCCCACTTTCTTGAGGGGTTGCCCAGACCGCAGTGCCCCCCAAACTCCTGAACTTCCTTGGGGGTCACCGGGATTTCTCAGAGACGTTTCTGCTCCATAGGGAAGGGGGTGAGCAAGTGCAGCCCAGAGAATCTGCTTCGGCCCGGGGCTGGTTCTGGGTCTGGGGAGCCGGATGTTGGACCGGGCGGGGCTTCCCTGGCAGTGGCCTGGGGAGGGCTGGGGCTCCAGGTGGGAGCCTTCCCACAGCCCCTGGCTAGCTCAGCTCAAGTTCAAGGCTGCATGCAGATAACCCCGGACACTGGGGGGGGAGGCGTTAAGTGCAGCCTGTCCCCCCTTCCTCCGTGAGCCCTTTGGGTTCATTAGGAGGGGCCTGGAGAAAGCCCCAAACATGTGGCTGGGGGCCACCAGAGAGAAGCCGGGAGGTGGCCGGGGCGGGAGGGACAGGCAGCAGAGTGGCCATGTCGCCTTCCACGCAGGAGGTCCTGTGGGCCCTGCCCTGTGCAGACACGACTTCCGTGGCCAGGACACGGGCCCGCGCTGCGTGGGTGCACGTGGCGGGGACAATCCGTCACGTTAATGTATATCCAGTGTGTGCCACTGCAGGGGGGTCACGTCCTGGCCACATGACGTGGTTCTTACTGCACAGGTGGCGCGTGTGGACGGGGACAAGCACTTTTGTTTTCTCTCTGTTTCTGTCTTTCCTTTGAATCACGGTTGCGGATCCGCCCCTCAGGAAGACCACCATTTGGGGGACAGAAAACAACGTGGGCCGGACCCCGGAATCCGGACGGCGTGCCAGCTGGTTCCTCGGAGGGTACCTGGGTCTGTGGCTCCCACCTCCCCCTCGGGAGCACGGTCTCAGGGGGGCGGAAGGACACTGCATGTGACTCCCGCCCTTCCCTGCGTGCAGACACCTGGACGCGTTTCCCACGACCCCCTAACGCACGTGGAAGGACGCTGGTGGCCCAGGGGGACCCAGAGGTGGTCTTTGAAATAAGCGGGCACTTGGCCCGTGCGACACGACTGAATTCCTGTTGAGTCGGAAACCCTGACTGACCTCTGCAAACCCGGGGCTCAGCTTTGTGAGCCACTGGGCACTCCGATTTGATCTCGAAGCTGCCCAGGGGGCTCTGACACCGCTGTCCCATGTCCACGCTGTGGGGTGGCTTCAAATCCTGCACAGTGGCCCCGGGGTTCCACTCAGGGGGCCTGCCCTGGGTGGCCCCAGAGGCAGCTGTGGGGTTCAGCCTGTGTCTGGTGGCTCCACTGTCCCCCCCATACCCCCACCCCCGCTCCCGCCAGGCCTGTGGGTGGGTCTGTCCAGCCAAAGACCCTGGGAATGACCTCAGAGGCCACCCGTGAACAGAGGGGCTCTCAGTGCCAGCAGCCACCTCTGGTGATGAAGAGGTTGCAGGCAGGGACATCTCCCAGCTCCCGGGGCCCGGGGAGCAGCGCTCCAGGGCGGCTGGGGGTGGGCTCCGGAGAGAGAGGCCTCTCCCTGGGGAAGGTGGCAGCAGGTCCCCCGCCAGGCCCCGGCGCCCGGAAGCACCCGGCAGGCTCAGGGGGGCGGGAGGCCGGCGAGGGGCTCGCTGGGAACTTTTCACGGAGGGTTCGTCTGTCCGGCTGTCCCTCCCGGGGTGGGCGGCCGGCCCGCGCGGTCCCCGCCCTCTGCAGCCGCCCGGCCCCCGACGGGCGGGGGGCGACCCGCCTGTCCCGCCTGTCCCGCCCCGAGCCGGCGCGGGGGGCGGGGGACGCAGACACAGGCGCGCGCGCCCCCTCCCACGCCCGCCCCCGTGTGGTCCGCCCGGAGGAGCTGAGTGAGCTCCCGGGACCCCCAACCCCCGCGGGCGCGTCCCCGAGCGCGCTGGGCCCCCCGCGCGCGCTGCCCGCGTCCCCGGCCCGAGCGCGCTCCCGCCGCGCGCCGCCGCCGCCGAGCCCGCGCAGGGAGCCGTGGTCAGCGGGAGGGCCGGAGGTCGTTCCCTGCCCCCCAGCTCTCGTGCCTGGGACCTTTTTATCTGCAGAGCAGTCGCGGCCCGGTCACACTGGGCCTGTCACCCCCCCGGGGTACTGGACATTTCTTGGTAACCGTTTCCTGAACTGATAGGCTTTAGGGTGCAGTGGGCCCATAAAAAAGCAATCACTGCGCCCGGCGAGGAGGACAAGCTGAAGCTGGGTGTCCCTCCTGTCCCTGCAGAGCTGGGGCCAGAGCTGATGACAGGCCCCCCGAAAAGCGCTGCCCACAAGCACAGGCCCCCCGGAAAGCGCTGCCCACAGGCACAGGCTCCCCAGAAAGCGCTGCCCACAGGCACGGGCCCCCCGGAAAGCGCTGCCCACAGGCACGGGCCCCTTGGAAAACCCTGGGGCGAGGGCGACGGGGCCTCAGTAGTCACAGAGCTCGGGGACTCGGCCCGTCCTGTACTGCTGGGGTGACTCCAATGTGGACTCTCCGTGACAGTCACAAGTTTGTGACTGTCCATGCTTTTTAAAAATGAAAGTTAGCTTTACGTCCTTCTGTTCGTACAAACACGACATGCCCATAATTTTGAAAACCAGTGACCCTTAATTCTAATCCTTGACTGATGATAATATGATTTTTTTTTTTTTTGCAAGACTTTCATTTGCTAGAAAAACAACACATTTTCTGTGGTTCCTGCAACGAGCGAGAACTCTGGGCGGCTTGGCACGTCAGGGGTATCTGCGAGCTCTCCACGGAAGTTTGATCAGCGATCGATCACTCCCTATGGCTAACACGTTCCGACTTGCGCTTCTTATTTCTGATTAAATGAAAATGTTAGGGAAGAACTGGACACAGTTCTCCAGCTGTTGTGGGCTCATGGAATGACGTCCCAAAGCAGCGGAGACGATGCCTAATATTTGAAAGGCCCATTTGGTTTTCTCTGAGCTGCAAGGAGGTAGATGTGTGCTCTGGGGCCGTGCTTACGTGCTTGCAGTACAGACAGCAGGAGAAGCAGCGCCGTCAGTGCTCACACACCGATGAGATGAAACCCCACGTGGGGACATAATAGCAAAACAGAAAGGTGAGAGGGAGAGCAAGTCCCACTTACCGACAGGCGGAAGCCCGTGCTTCCGAGAGTCTTGTAGGTCCCCGGGATCCGGCGTGGAAGACATTCTCGGGGAAGTTACGGGCGGCCCTTCGGCTGAAAACAGAAACCATCGAGCAGAAGAAAAAGTCCAACTTGTCCAATTTGGTGGCCTTGGGGAGCACACATCAGACGGCTGTGACCCTCAGTGAAAGTTATGAAAAAGCAAAAAAAAAAAAAAAAAAAAAAGATCCAAGACTTCGGAGAGCCGCAGCCAGCCCTCCCCTGGACTCTGCACTTTTTCTAGCATGACTGACCTGCTGTAAACCATGGGTCCAGTTTCGTGACGGGGGCTAATCTGAAGGATGCAAACTTCTGATAGGCTCCAAGTGATCACATGCCCCTAAGCAGGTTGATAAGAGGACCCTGTTATAAAGTGACAGCAAAAGAGATAAGAACTCTTGGCAGATAATGGCAAAGAAATGATTAACTCCGGAGTGGCGAGGTGCTGTGCAGTGGGAGGCCGGGGACGGAGGGCTCAGGGGACCGGACTCCGGGGGAAACGCGCAAGCAGTTCCGAGCCCTGACTCAGCTCGGGCTTGTGACATCCCCCCTGGTGTCACCCACTCTTTGCATAGGGGACGTCAGACATGGCTCTTCTGACCTCTGTAAATATATTTGAGATGATAACACGGGCAGATATTAATTCTTGAAGTGACGACGAGAGATATGATTGACACTCTGACACACAGCAGGTAGCACTTCCAAGCTCACGGTCCTTGAGTGACTCGTGTTTTGTCGGCCGGTGCTTTGATCCCGCCTACGCGTTGGCCGCGCTGCTCGTCCGAGCTGGCCTGGACCCTGGTCGGTGGATTGAAGGGGCAGCCTGTCTGTTTACCCCGAATAAAACTTAGGCTGTGACGTCAAATGCTGGGAGAGTGATGGGCGTGTCGTACACTTTTTAATCTTAAAGTTAGTCTTTGCTGGGTCTGTGGGAAAATCTGGGTCCCTCTTCACCGTGAACGAACTATCTATCCCTCAAGTGACCGACGGTGGTTTTAGGCTCTTGTCACATATCCTGTTGCTTTTCCTAGCATTCCACTCTGAACTCAGAGCAACACACGCATGTCCCCATTTTGTTTTCTCTTGGTTTGTTGTGATTTTGCTAATGCAACAGACTTTGGTTTTGCCTCCTATTCTATTTGGAAAACCCAAAATCTTTCTATATAGAATTTTCCCCATCAGAGCTGTGTTCCGGGCGATTAGATTTGATGGCATATAACAATCAAAACAACAGTTTAGTGAGGTTTTAAATAAGACACTTACTTCTCTCTTGTGAAAGAAGCTCAGAGGTAACAACCCAGGGATGGTACGATGGCGCCTATAGAGTGCCCAGAGCCTGGTTCCGCCTGTCTTACTGTCCTCCGTGTCCCGTGCTCGTGTTGCAAGGCGGCCGCAGCCGTGCCTCCTAGGGCGCGGCCGGAGGAGGGGAGAGACAGCGTGCGCCTGTTTGCGGCCACTTCCTGAACGTGGCACCTGAGCACGTTGCTTGCATCTCACCTGCAGGAATGAGACGCAGACTCAGCTGCAAGGGATGCTGGGAAGCCAGGTGTCGTAGCTGGCCAGGGCGAGACGCATTTTGCACGGCGAGGGGCTGGGTGCTCACGGTCGTCCGCGCCACGTCCTGCTGTTCCTTCTTTCCGTCGTCAGACAGCAATGTGGCACGATACTAGAAACGTGCCCGCACGCACGTGGGAAGGCTCTGGAATCGGGGCCCCGCAGGCTGCTTGCGTGCATCGCGTCTGTCGGGATTAGTGGTCTCGGAGATGACAAACGAGCAAGCAGCAATATTGATCACTTAGGAACCTGGGTTTATTTACTGCTGCCACAATAACAGTTCCAATCCCACGCTATGTGACTTTAAATAGCCTCTTACGTTAAAAATGGCCGTTTTCCAACACAAAATTAGGCGTAAAAAGAGCATTTGCTCAGGTCGTTGTGATGCCGGAAGGCGGGAGGGTTTGCTCCTCGGCTCCTGCGTTGTCCCGGCCGCGCGCCCACGGGAGAGGTCGCCGTCCCCCCTTTCACCAGCACGTTCACGTCGTTCCCCAAACGCCCACGTCTGCGTGACGGCGTGTGTCCGTCAGCCGGCCGCGGCCTGAGGTGACGCCGGCGGCCTTCAGGGAGCAGCCGGTGGTCACAGCCCACACCGCGCGGGGACATGCACGCTGACGTCCGGCTCAGAGAGGACCCGGCCGGCAAGCTTCCTCATAGAGCGGGACGGTGCGCGCCCTCGGCCTGGTTTAGCGATCTGCTTTCCATGTGTGTTTGCGGAATGGGGGGCCTGGAGCAGGTCTGAATGGCTGGGAGGGGGTGGTGCCTGCCTCTGTGAGGTCCCCCCACCCTGACGCTGTAGCAGAGGCGCATTGAGATCTGCCCATGGACGGAGCATCGTCCGGGTCGCCGGGGCAGACCCTCCTGCTCGGATCCTGTTGGGAAGGGATTTGGGGGCCCAGGGGGCTGGCACCTTCCTGTAGGAGCCGGGGTTGGCTCCTCCTGCGCCGTCTCATGTTTTGAGACCAATGTCAAGATTATCTGAAGGAGTACCTCCCGCCCTGCACCCCAGGGGTATGTGCTCGGTGGCTTAAAGACTGATTTCCGGGTAAGCCACGGACGGTGGGTGCTGGCTCACGCCCCGTGGGAGCGGGCAGGACGGCTGGCAGCGGGGGGCTGGCTGGACACGCTGCTTTCCCTTCGAACTTGAAGTTCTCGTGTGCCTGTGACCCGCCCAGCCGACTTTGTGGTCACACCGCCTGGGGCAGTGTTTACTTAGATTAGGGTTTCCCTTTGAACCACACAGCGGGCGTCAGAATGCGGTTGTCATCGACACCAACGACGTCCCCTCTCACTTGCAATGGAAACACCGGCGACTGGTGCACGTGTGTGGGCCCGTGCACGCGTGTGGGCCCATGTATGCGTGTGGGCCCGTGCACACATATGGGCCCGTGTACCCATGTGGGCCCGTGCACAGGTGTGGGCCCGTGTACGCGTATGGGCCCGTGCACGTGTGTGGGCCTGTGTACGCGTGTGGGCCCGTGTATGTGTGTGGGCCCGTGCACATGTGTGGGCCTGTGTACACGTGTGGGCCCATGTATGCATGTGGGCCCGTGCACACATGTGGGCCCGTGCACGTATGTGGCCCCATGTACGTGTATGGGCCCGTGCACGTGTGTGGGCCTGTGTACGCGTGTGGGCCCGTGCACAGGTGTGGGCCCATGTATGCGTGTCGGCCCGTGTATGTGTGTGGGCCCGTGTACGCGTGTGGGCCCGTGTACGCGTGTGGGCCCATGTATGCGTGTCGGCCCGTGTATGTGTGTGGGCCTGTGTACGCATGTGGGCCCGTGTACGCGTGTGGGCCCATGTATGTGTGTGGGCCCGTGCACACGTGTGGGCCTGTGTATGCATGTGGGCCCGTGCACACATGTGGGCCCGTGTACGCGTGTGGCCCCATGTATGCGTGTGGGCCTGTGCATGCACGTGGGCCCGTGCACACATGTGGGCCTGTGCATGCACGTGGGTGTGTTTCACGTTGCTCACGACCTGCTCACGGCCTCATTCCTGCCGCCGTGTTGGGGACACAATGGCCAAGGCTTTACTTGTGATCCGGTCCACAGGGTGGCGTGTCCGTGGACTCCTCCGGACGCACGGCTGCAACCTGGTACTTCTGGTCGGTGAAGCTTGGGGCCCCGAGGAGGGACCCGTCTTCCTACAGGAATTTTGGAAGACACCCGCCCACGTTTCCTTGTTCGTATTCTGTGTCGGACACCGGCTCCGAGTCACAGGGACATCTCATAGGATTCCTAGTTCGATAGTGTTCTGTAGCGATCCGCTTGGATTCTCTCCTTTTTTGTGCAGCGCCAATAAAGCATGTAACCGCAGAAACGATTGGATTTCACGCCTCGTTATGGGCTTCTGCTGCGACAGAACTATCTTACAAAGTGTGCGGAAGGCGTCGCGGGGGGACAGCATGACCAGGTCCCTAGTAGGTGCTGCAGAGCCTCTCAGGACGCGGCGTTGGCCATTGGTCCCTGAGTCCTGGGGCCGTCGGCGTGCTGAGGAAATGCTGCCCCGTGGGTCACTTGGGTCTTCCGGAGCTTATCTGTCCAGCCCATTACCATTCAGACTCCGAACCCAGCAAGAAAGGAACGCCGGTGACACGGACCGCAGGTGCTCAGCACTCCGCCCCAGCGGCGACAGGTAGTGAGCAATGTGCGGGCCACCTCTGCGGGGCAGAAAGAGGGAACCCCAAGCCCGGTTTCATGCGTTACTTTTCCGGGTCAAGGCCGGCGTTTCCCGTGGCCGCGTTCTGCCTTACACCCCTCCCCTCCCCCAGCCTCAGCGCACGGCTGCACGCAGCTCCCCCACAGTGACTCACGTCAACACGGGTGGCGGGGGGGACAAACCTGATTTGCTAAGTGGCCTCGAAAAAGACCTGTCAATGATTGACAGGTAGCTGAGGACTCCGACGCGTCTTTGCCAAAATCTGAACGGCCCTCAGTGATGTCACCCGAGCCCGTATGGCACGACCATGTCAGCGCTCGGTTAATGAGTGACCGTCGCCGGCCACTTCCTGACGACGCCCTTCCACAGCACGGTGACGCTGTCCGTGAGCAGCCGGCGTCCTGGGTGGGCGCCGCGCACGAGCTCACCCCCGCGAGGCCCCGTCCGTCTGCGTATCGTCGGGGCTCGTGGAGAACAAGCACCCCGAGTTGCTGACCCCCCCAGCTGCGCCGGGTGTCGGGGTGTTCACTCGCACACGCGGGACCAGCGAGCGCCTGCCTGGGCATTGCTCAATGGTGGCTCGTGCCCTGCAGTTACTCGGCGTCCGTCCCGCCTCCGTTGCGGACCTGGGCTCCTGGGCGCCTCCCTTCTTTGTGTGTTTTCTCACGTCGGCCCCCTGGGCGACCCCCCCATGACGTAAGGTGCTGAGGTGGCCGATTTGGGGAAGGAGTGGCTGACGAAAGCGGTCTCCCCCTCCTCTCCGGTGAGTGTGAGAACTGTGGCACCTGGCAGGACCGATAAGGGACTCAGGCGGCGCTGCTCGGCGGGCAAACAGTCCCCACTTTTTACAGCACTAATGATTAATCAGCCGCCATCGATCTCGGGCGGCCGGTGCTCTAGGCTCCCGCCTCCCGGGCTGGGGCTGAGCCCCCCACGCGCATCCCGACCCGGGGGCTCTGGCTCACGGCTCTATTTCGGGTAAAGGACACAACCTCCAATGGCGCCGCGCCCTGCCCACGGGGGGCCTTCGAAGGCCTGGGGGCAGATGACGAAACGGGCTGTCACAGCTGTGACGCGGTTTGCCCCGGCATCACGGCGAGTACGTGAGCGAGGCCGGGCGGTTCGGACGGCGACGGCCAACACCGTGGATTCCACTCTGTCCTGGACCCACCGTCCAGCAGCCATCGTCCGCCCACCCGTCTGTCCCCCACCCCCAGGGCCGGGCCGGGGGACCGGGGGCAATGTGGACAGCCGTGATCCTGGCGGAGAATGTGTGAGGACAGATGACATGTCCCCACCTGTGGCCTCAGGGCGGTTTGCTTCTCGGGGCTCACGGCCCCGCACCCCCCCGCATGTCCGGCGTCAGGGCCTCCAGCCGGCACGCTGCCCGGCCCCGCGCGTTAAATCCCCCCACGCGATGTCCCCACTGAACAGCACGCTCTGTCTCCCCTGCTTGTGCTGGGAGTGCTCAGTGACGTGACACAGGTGTGGACGAGGGCCAGCGGAGGCGGTACTCCGAGGGACGGGGCAGGCAGGCAAGGTCCCCGCAGTCCATTCTGCTTCCCGGCCCCCAGGACCCTCGTTTTCCCTCCTGCGAGCTCAGTGAAAGGCTGACTCCCCAGGCTTCCACCTAATCACGGTCACTCCCTGTCCCTCCCCAGGGGCTGTCTGGTTAGGGACGAGCATGTGACCAGGACCTCCCAGTGACATACACGGGTGCCTGCCGGGTGTTACTACGTTACCCTTCTGATGAGAAGGTAGAGGACAAGGACCCCGTCGTGTCTCACGGTGCATGTTGTTTTGTTGTCTGATGGGATTCCTGGAACTGCCCTGGCCACCTGGCAACAGGGACAGTCACCAGAGCACACGTCACCACGTTGGCAACGGCAGGGACAGAAGGAACTGGGGCCTGATGACGTCACCACACCCGCGTTAACCCCCCGTGTGTGCTGTCAGTTCCATCATCCACCCGTCCGTACGATTAACATCAGATTAGTCGGCAGTGCTGAGAACTTCCCAGAACTCCTCCCAGGCCTCACGGGGCAGCAACGAGTCACAGAACAGAGCCGGACTGCGGACCCCGAGGGTCCTGGGGGGGGTCAGTCTCATCCTTGTGCCTGGCGGGTTGTTAGAGCACAGCGTCCCCGCATGTCCTCCAAGGAGGTACGTTCCTAGTACCAGGTGAGAAAGAGGATGCCAACTCGGAATTAAAGAGGTGGTGCGTGTGCGTGTGCGCGTATGCGTGCGTGTGTGCATGCGTGAGTGCGTGAGTGCATGTGCGTGTGTGCGTGCGTGTGTGCGTGCATGAGTGTGTGTGCGTGTGCGCGTGCATGTGCGTGTGTGTGAGTGTGCGTGTGTGTTTGTGTGTGCATGCGTGAGTGCATGTGTGCGTGTGTGCATGTGCGCGCGCACACATGCATGTGTGCGTGTGCACGCATGTGCGTGTGTGTGCGCGTGCGCATGTGCATGTGTGTGCGCGCGCGCGCGTGCGCATGTGTGCGTGAGTGCGTGCGCGCGCGTGCGCATGTGTGCGTGAGTGCGTGTGCGTGCGTATCTGGAGGCTGTGGAGTGCTGGGGTTCAGTTCCAAAGGCCACAGCTGCGTCCATTTAAGTTCCGCCTCCGGGTGACCTCGGGCAAGTTACTTACCGCCTCTGCCTCGCTGGTTCCGTCTGCCGCTCGGAGGATTAAGTGTTAGTGACGCAGGCGGCCCGCCCCATCGCCACAGTAAGTGTCAGGGATGCGTCTGTCCCCGGGTGGCCTCCCGACAGGGCGTTTGGACTAGAGCTAGAAAACCTTTGCGTACGATCGGAATTGAGTCTCGCAATCACTCATTCACCTGAAACCGCCATGTGTGTTAGTGGGCACCCCCCCAATATCTACTTGGGGACAACAGTGGGGGGCACGACCCTCTGGTAATGGCTGCCCTGCGTCCTTCCTTTGATATCAAAGTGGGCGCGGCGTAGAATGAGCCGTGGAGCGTGGTCTGGGGACGTGAGCAGTGGATTCTGGAAGTTTCCTGTGGGGGTGGGTCGCGGTGGGGACAGAGGGGACGCTCCGGCGCCCTGGGCTCTCCGTCCGCCCCCTCCTGGAGGTGCTGAGGACCTGTTTTCTATCCGTTAACTGTTTGACCCCTGAAGGCGTGTGAGATGTGCCCAAAGTCCAAAGGCCGCACGTCTCTGAGAAATGCGTGTGAAACAACATCAGGGATGAAAAACAGCTGCTTGCAGAGTGATGAGAAATTCGGTCCTGCTTCCATCTCATCGGACATCAGTAAAAGCGTGATCAAAAGTTGGCCCCACTCAGGGATCACAGGGCTTGGTGCCTCCTCCGGAGCCTCGGGTGGACGGCTGTTGTTCTAGAAGGTGCTTGGACAGTTTTGAATTCCTGCAAGGATGTGCCTTGGGCCTAAGTCACTGAGCCATACAAAGACCCATTGTGTTGACAACGTTTGAAGTTTTATGGGAATTGCTATTATGTTATCGCTTTCTAAAATGCTTTATTAGATCATTTCAAATGCATTTCAAATGAAGCTTCTTAAAGAAATACAGTTTGCAAAAACACTTCTGAACCATGATCTAAGCCTCTAAAGACCTTGAATTGAATTTGTCATAAACTTGTGAATTTGAAATTGAAATTCTTTTGTTATATCCAAACCCTGGGGAATGGGATTGCAAGAGCTTAAATCTGAATTTTTTGGTGGTGATGTTTTCTCTTTTCTTTAACTTCAGTTACCTCATCTGTAAAAACCAGTTATCATTATAAGTCTGCTTTATCAGAGTTCGGAGGGGATGGTGGAGAGGAGTTCCTCCAGAGCCCTTCGTGGGCTACGGCATCCCTGCCGTGCGTTCAGTGCATCAGTTAATCACTTTACACCTCGTCTCTTTACAACTCTTGGAATCCACACGAAACGTTGTACTCTTCTCAGCTTAGCTCAGAAGCATAATTCTGCATCTAGAGACACACACGGGTGTGTGCATGTGCGTGTGCGTGTGTGCACGAGTGTGCATGCACGTGTGCCATTGTGTGCATGTGTGTGCATGTGTGTGGTGTGTATGTGTGCACACATGCATGTGTGTGCACGTGTGCGCGCACAGACTAGTGTATATGTGCATGCACGTGCACATGTGTGCACGTGCATGCACGAGGGTATGTGTGTGTGCATGTGCGCGCGCACGTGTGTGCATGCACATGTACCATTGTGTGCGTGTGCATGCATGTGTGTGTGGTGTGTATGTGTGCACGTGCATGTGTGCGCACATGTGCATGTGCGTGCACACGCACTAGTGTATGTGTGCATACATGTGCACATGTGCACATGTGCACACATGAGGGCATGTGTGTGTGCATGTGTGTGCGTGCACATGTGTGTGTGTGCATGTGCATGTGTACGTGTGTGTGTATGCACACAAAACACTGGGAGTACTATCTTGAAATTTAAAGATTTTTATCACTTTGAAAACTAGCAAGTATTTGACTTTTGTTATTGCTCTTCTTTTCTGTTTTTAAAGTGTTCACGGTCTCATCGGTGACAGCAATCTGACGTGGTCAGAGCCATCATCATGTCACCTCTGGGCTTCAGGGCGTGCCAGCAACTGCTAGTGACACCTTGACTATCATAGGAGTTGGAGCAGTGGCTCTCAACCCTTTGGGGGTCAAACAGCCCTCTCACAGGGGTCACCTAAGACCATTCATGGCAGTTATGACGTAGCAATGACAATAACGTTATGGGGGTCACCCCACCGTAAGGACTGCATTACAGGGTCGGGGCGTTAGGAAGGCTGAGAACCACTGAGTTGGAGAAGAGAAGTTCTCCCACGAACGCTCCCTTGCATGTTAGCGTTTGGCCTCTCCTGTGACACGTCAGGGGACAGGAGAGCTAGAGGTGTGGCTGGGGTGCGGTCGGTGGGTCTGGATTTGTGTTTGGAACCAGCCTGTCCTGGGGACGCTCGGGTACACAGACACTTCTGGGCCAGCAGCAGCTGAGCCGTGAGAGCAAAGAGCAGAACCAGGCATGTGGCCGCGGTGTCACCCCGTAGGGACCGTGTCGGGGGGGCGCTGAGTCAGGACAGCTCGGGCTCTAACGTCCAGAATAACTGGGGGCAGCATGCGGGGGTAATGGCACAATGGCGCTGTCTGCCAGACGTTTCTTTTTCTCTAAATCAATCAGGCACATTGTTTGCTTCTCTGGGTTTGATAGACATGTCGTAACCGGGCCCCGAACGGCTCCCTGCCTCTTTGTGTATCTTCTGTCTAAAGGCTTGTTACGACTGTGACCTATATTCACGGAACCACAAACAACGGGCTTAACCATTAACTTCCACACCACCTTCACGCGGAGCTTCCATAAGAGGAGAGTTATATGGGCTTCCCCTGGCTGCTCAGAGAGCAAAAGGAGAACTCAGCTTGCACCAGGGGGTTAAGGACTGGGGGGCGGAAGGCAGGGAGGCCCCCCGACCCGCTGCGGGTCTGCCTGGACCTGACCGTGTCACGTGGCGCGGCTGACTGGCATTCCAGTGTCCCTGATGTCAGTACCGGCCCCCAGGGCCCTTGCTGCACGGTTTTCCCGTGACACCGATGACTGAAGAGAGTGACCAAGGTCCCGTGCCCTGACGGTCACAGTTGTGTCCGGAAGTGCTTTCTGCCATTTTTAATTGAGCAACAACACGAAAAAGGGTGATTTTCCCAGAACACTGAGTAACCCAGTGACACGGTATTTCGTGCAACCTGTCGGGCCGGTGACCCTGACCACTAGCAACGTGGAGGCCACCGGGGGTCCCCGCAGTTCCCGCTGTTTTTATTGGGGTGGAACCTCCACGTGAGCCCGTGCCCTCGCGTGTCTGTCCCCCCGTCACCTCGGAACGGCCCTCCCCACGCTTCCGGGGCCGGCCCTGCGCCAGCCCCGAGACCACGTCCCGCGCGCCCCGACCTCGGTCCCCGGGGCGCTGGGCTGTCCCCAGGGAGCCCCCTCCCGGGCGCGTTCTGAGCGTCAGGGATCAGGCTGGTGGGCGTTGCCTGGTCTCGGCGGTGCCACCGGCGTTTGGACACAGCAGTGGGCACGCCTGTCACCGGGCGGTCCGTCGTGACGGCTGCAGTTTCCTCGCTGACACGTCGTATGGCCGCGGCGGCGCCGAGCTTGTTCTCGGACGTTTAACACCGAACTCGTCCCGGCAGCCTGTCCACATGCCGGTCCGTCCATTTGTAACGTGGACACGTCGCTGCTGCAGGTTTCGGGGCATTTCTCCAGCGGGACTGGTGGGTGCTGCCCAAACAAGTCCCCGGGTCACCCGGTTTGCGGCGGCGTGGCCGTTCTTGTCCAGGCGTGGCAGTGGTGGCCCTGTCCCTTCGTCCGTGCGTGGGGTCAGTGACGGTGCCCTGGCCCCGGCCGCTGTGAGCGCATTCGGGCTGACGATCACGCAGGGTCAGCGGTCAGCGGGTGGTGGCCAGCACGTGCCGTGTGTGCAGGGTGGACAGCTCAGGGACTCACCTCCTGCCAGTGGGAGCGAGGAGAGGCTGGGTGCCCGCGGGGCCGGCGTGGGGCCGATGCCGGGGGCCAGCGAGGTGGACGTGGTTGTCACCTTGTGCACGTGTCCGCGGTGGCCCGGGGCTCGTGCTGCGTCAGGACGTCAGGCTGTGTGACGGGGGGACCCCGGTCTAAACCCCAACCCGGCCGCGTGCTGCTGGGTCGTGGGCTGGCTTCCTCGGCGCCTGAACTTCCGTTTCCTCGTCCCTTAAATGGGGCTCGGAGCCCCCCGTGCGGGGCGGGGGCGGAATTCTGGGCCGAAGCGCGGCTGCTGTTCCCCTGCACGACCTTCGAGGGGCCGTCTGTGGTTTACGTCGCAGCCGAAGGGCCTAGAACGTTCCACGGAAGCCCTCGCCTCCTGACTCCCGCCCTACGTCGCCCCACGCCCGTCGTCGCGTGCCGGAGAGGGACACAGCCCGGAAGTCCGTCCTCCGTGCGGACACGGCCCCGCTGGGCAGTGAGAGCTGTGGCTGCGCGGTCCTCACGGCAGCCGCCCAGAGGTCACACGCAGCCGGTCGCCTCCCGGGCGCGCACCCGCCTTCCACGCCCCGACCGGGCCCCTCCCTCACGGCCTGCACCTCTCCTCCTCCTGCTTCCGCCGGGATTCAGCGACAGCCCCACGCACGTCAGTGCCACCGAGCTGGGCTGCCGGTGGGCACCCCGGGGACGCCGTGGCTCCTGCACGCCCCAGGGACACGCACCCCGGGGACACCGTGGCTCCTGCACGCCCCAGGGACACGCACCCCGGGGACGCCGTGGCTCCTGCACGACCCAGGGACACGCACCCCGGGGACGCCGTGGCTCCTGCATGCCCCAGGGACATGCACCCCAGGGACATGCACCCCAGGGACATGCACCCCAGGGACATGCACCCCAGGGACACGCACCCTGGGGATGCCGTGGCTCCTGCATGCCCCAGGGACATGCACCCCAGGGACATGCACCCCAGGGACGCTGTGGCTCCTGCACGCCCCAGGGACATGCACCCCAGGGACACGCACCCCGGGGACGCCGTGGCTCCTGTATGCCCCAGGGACACGCACCCCAGGGACACGCACCCTGGGGATGCCGTGGCTCCTGCATGCCCCAGAGACATGCACCCCAGGGACATGCACCCCAGGGACGCCGTGGCTCCTGCACGCCCCAGGGACATGCACCCCAGGGACACGCACCCCAGGGACGCCGTGGCTCCTGCACGCCCCAGGGACATGCACCCCAGGGACACGCACCCCGGGGACGCCATGGCTCCTGCATGCCCCAGGGACACGCACCCGGGGGATGCTGTGGCTCCCACTGTCTGGGAGATGCCCACACTTGGGAGGAGCCTGGTTCTGTGGGACTTGTCTTCCCCCCGTTTCCCGGTCCATGGGGTCACCTGTCACCCCAATACCGTGTAGAAGTCACGTCCCCTTTTCCTTGTCTCGTGACCACTGACTTTCCACACGGTCCCTCCTGTCGTGTGACCGTGACCTGACCGTGTCTCCGAGGTCCCTGGGGCAAGTGCCGCCCCGGGATCCTGGCCGGCGTGGGAGGGTCCTGCATTCCCCGAGAAGCTTGTCGCCGCATCCTGTGTCCCGGGGTCACGGCGGGCAGCGCGCGGCGTTGGGTCTCACCCGCCAGCCGTAACCCTTATCTCGTAAATAAAATAAACGCGGCGAACGCCCGCCAGCCCCCGTTTTCCTTCCTGCTGAGGGCGGGGCTGCAAGGGGCCTCTGACCGGCCCTGAGGCCACAACCGCCTCGTGTCCACCCGGCCGGCTCGTCCTCCTCGTACAGACGCGTCCCCTGACCGAGCCGCCACGGTTGTCGTGGTCGCCGCACGGATGGGCCCACGCGAGGCCGCGCCGAGCACACGCGTTCGTGCGGAAGTCCACGGAAAGCGCTTCCTTGTCCGGAAGGACCGGGAGGCGGCTCTCCTGCGGGCAGTGGGGGCCGGGGTCCCGGGGGTCCCGGGGGTCCCAGGGGGCGTGCTCCCCAGGGCCGACATTGGCCCCATCGTCTGGGCTCCCCGTCGTGCCTGCGGGGACATGGGGACCGGGGCTGTGGGGCTCGGGGACAGCCTGGCCTGTTCACGGAGGCGGGGTCGGCGTGCCGGGCCCTCGAGGGGGGAGCCCGCCGGCAGGGGAACCCGGGTCGGGCCTGGGGGATCCCGCCGGCCCGGCGTTCTGGGTCTGCGCGCTGTGCTGAGGCCTAAAGCGGGGGCCCGTCTGGTCCTCAGGGCCCTGCTCTCCTCGCGCGGGGAACACCCTGGACGCGGGGGACGCGTTTCGGTGCCTCGTGGGCCACCTCTCTGTGCGTGGAGCTGTGTTCGCCGGAGGGGGGACGGGGACCCCGGGGGGGCTCTTTCCGGTTCAGCTGGGAGACGAGACTGGCACACGTGACACCTTAGCGCACGTGACACCTTAGCACACGTGACACCTTAGCGCACGTGGCACCTTAGCTCACGTGACACCTTAGCACACGTGACACCTTAGCACACGTGGCACCTTAGCGCATGTGACACCTTAGCGCACGTGGCACCTTAGCACACGTGACACCTTAGCGCACGTGACACCTTAGCGCACGTGGCACCTTAGCGCACGGGTCACCTTAGCGCATGTGACACCTTAGCGCATGGGTCACCTTAGCACATGTGACACCTTAGCGCATGTGACACCTTAGCACACGTGACACCTTAGCACATGTGACACCTTAGCACACGTGACACCTTAGCACACGTGACACCTTAGCACACGTGACACCTTAGCGCACGTGGCACCTTAGCACATGTGACACCTTAGCGCATGTGACACCTTAGCGCACGTGGCACCTTAGCGCATGGGTCACCTTAGCGCATGTGACACCTTAGCGCATGGGTCACCTTAGCACATGTGACACCTTAGCGCATGGGTCACCTTAGCACATGTGACACCTTAGCGCATGGGTCACCTTAGCGCATGTGACACCTTAGCGCATGTGACACCTTAGCACATGTGACACCTTAGCGCATGTGACACCTTAGCTCGCTCTGAAAACCGGGATAGAGATGGGAGCTGGGTGGGGGGCCGGGACGGGAGGGCAGTGCGGGGTGGGGCCCCGTGTGAGGTGGGGACACACGTGTGACCTGACGGACGGGCCACACGGCCGCACCACAGCAGAGGGGCCCGGACCCCAGTGATGGCACGGGTAAGAGACTGCCACCAGGGCCAGGGCCACGCACGTGACGCCCGCTGGGGGGTTGTGCGTCCGGCCCTGTAACGCCCCCGAAGCGCTCGGCGTGTGAGTCGTGGTGCTGCCAGCACAGCCTGCTGACGAAGCTTCGCTGCTTTGCGGTGCACACGCGTCCGCAGACGAGCAGACGCATCGGGGCCGAGGTGCGCACTGAGCCCGCCGCCTCCCGGCGCCAGAGCGGACGGACGGACGCTCGCCCCGAGGCCGCCCAGCACCAGAGACCTGTGGCTTTCGGAGGGACGTGGTCACTAGTGAACGCGGGCCGGGCCACAGCTGGGGGAGACGGGGTGCAGAGTGGGCAGGACCCCAGCCGGGGAGCCTAGAACCTTCCATTCTGTCCCTTTCCGAGTAAAGTAAGAAACTGCAGGCGAACGCCCTCCCTCCCCTCCCCCGCTGAGACGGGAGGAAGGCCCGGAGCACCCACTTCTGCACAAGAGTCAAGTCCACCGAGGAAGGGACCGGAAAGATGCACTTTCTTTTGCAGCCCGGACGGGGCGTTTGCACCTGGATTATCCGGGTGACGGCCCAGCCCTGGCTTTTGGCTTGTTTAGGAGGCATTTAACCCCGGAAATGGGGCTGACACCGCCCGGGGCATTCGGTCCCGCCCTGGCGGGTGGACGGGAGCAGTCGTGGCCGCCCGGGGCCGGGGCGGGGTCGGTGGGCGGGGCCTGTGTCTGGGCGGGGCAGGGGCAGGTGAGTGGGCAGCTCCTTCAGGCCGGGGGGACACTGCGGGACGTGCGTGTCACCCAGCCCTCGGGTGGATGGGAAAGGAGACGCCTGACCACCAGGCCCGGTCCTCCTGGAGGGGACAGGAGCCTGCCCGCTCCTCCGGGACGCTCCGGTGTGGTCGGCGCCGGTGGGGGCAGGGAGCTGGCAGGAGCCCGGTTCCCGGGGGCGTGCGGTGCTCGCGCAGGTCCTGGCCGTTCTGTGCTGCGGCCCCACACGCGACCTCGGGGCGGTGGACGCGGTCCTTTATGACCAAAGCAGTTGCGTCACGCTCTCCTGTTAACGAGGGGACGTGCGTTCGGGCCCTTTCTTCCCCGCTTCGTGCGAACTGGGGCCCCTCCTGACTCATCGGTGTTCTAGAAGGCGGTCGGATGGACCAGCTGGCCGTGGTCGCCCTGGCGTGATGAAAGCAGCACCCTAATGAGTGAACAACCCCCCAGGAAACGCTTTCTCACAGCTCGGCCACCCGTAACTCAGGGACGAGCCCCGGGGACGGCACTGCCTGTGGACGGGTCGTTCTGGGCCGCACAGAGTTGGGGGACACTGACCACGTCTCCTGAGGGCAGGGCTTCGCTTCGTTTTCTTTGTC
Source organism: Lyroderma lyra (assembly GCA_004026885.1). Lineage (NCBI taxonomy): Eukaryota > Metazoa > Chordata > Mammalia > Chiroptera > Megadermatidae > Lyroderma > Lyroderma lyra. Next base: position 5,620 of record PVJL010012536.1, on the reverse strand, counting down.
GTATCTGTAGCGGCACCTGAGCAGCCCCCGATGACATGCGCGGGCGGGAGGCGGGAGCCTCTAACGGGCACCTTGCCCCAAGTCGCCCGCTGGAGTTTCTCCTCCTGGGACGGCGGCCACGGGTCCTTTTGTGGCTTTTGCTCTAAAGAGTCCGGGAGCTGGATGGGAGAGCACGCATTTGTTCTTCACATTCAAATTTTGGGTGTAAATTCAGCGAATAAGGAGCAGATAAAAGTCACTGCCTTCTTGGATGTTAGATTTCATAGAAATCCCCGCTTCCAGCTTTATGCTAACCCGTCATACAGGTGTGTGTAGTGGGGGTGCCCACACGGTGTGCACGCAGGTTAGGAGACCTTATTATCCTCGTGCTGCTTGGCGGAGTTGAATTGGATGGCGGCAGCCATGTGCAGCGTGACGTTCACGGGAACGATGACGTTCACCAAGTGCATGCTAGCACCCCCGGGCGACAGGCAGGACCGTCACAGCATGTGGCGGAAGCCGGGTCCTTGCGCTCAAGGCGATGCAAGTGGGCGCTTGGGTCAGCGTTGCTCACCAAGTACCTGGCCGTCCTCACAAGTGTCGGGACGCTCGGTCACCACTGGGAGCTCCTCTTGTCACTGCGGAAGTCCAACGTGACTTGTACTCATCTTTTGTGATCAGCGTAGATTATTAGAGTTTTCATATGGTTTTTCCCCTTTCTTAAAACGTGCACACTTGTTGGGCCCCTCTGTATTTACAGGGGGTTTCAGTGGATGACGTAACAACTAAGTGCTCACTTAACATGAACAGGTTCTGGGACTTGCGGTGAAACCGCGGACGTATACGGAAACCAGTGAGACCACAGGCCAACTGTAAACAGGAGTCACGTTCCCACCATCTCCTCAGTGTTGTAACAAAAGGACATTAGTCGAGGACCTGCTGCAGGTGGATTTAGTTAGTGAGTTAGTTTGTTTGTTTGTTTTGACTCACTGGGCCGCCCCCTTCCTTTGATTGCTGCACTCAGACCACGACATCCGAAGTGCGTACTGATACACTTACTGGTGTCCGTCTGTGACTTTGTTCCTACTGTTGCCTTCCCCTCTTTTTCTGCCCTTTGTGGTTTTAATGGAGCATTTTATATGATTCCATTTCTCTCCTCTCCTAGTGTGTCAGTTATGTCGCTCTCGTACTCTGTTCACTGGCTGCCCGTGGGTGTGTGACGCACACTTACAACTCACCTGAGTCCTCCTTCAAATAACACTGTACCGCCTCTGGGGCGTGGGAGGACCTTGTGACAGCAACGTCATCCCATTCCTTCACCCCCTCCCTTATACGTAAGTGTACACACTGTGTGTGTGTACACGACACACACATAAGCATACGCAATCAGATACATTGTTGACATTAATTTAAACAAACTGTTACCTGTAAGATCCAACACAAATGAAAAGAATTACGTTGTTACTGTCACTTATTCCTTCTTTGATGCTCTCCCTCTCTTGATGTGGAGCTGAGTTTTTGATGTATATTATTGTCTTTCTCTCTAAAGATCCTGTTAACATTTCTTAGAAGGCGGGTCTACAGGCCACACATGCCCTCAATTATCATTGGTCTGAGTAAAATGTTTATTTCTCCCTCACTTTTGAAGGACAATTTCCGAGGGTACAGAACTCTAGATTGGTGTTTTAATCCGCAACACTTGCAATATTTTACTCCTTTCTTCCTGCTCGTATGGATTCCGAGGAGAAGTTGGGTGTAATTCTTAATTCCTCTGTAGTAAGGTGTTGTTTTGTTTTGCTTTGGTTTTTTGTTTTTTTTTTTTTGGCTTCTGGCTTCTTTCAGAACTTTTTCTGTATCGTTTTTTTGCCATTTGAAAATAATATGCTGAGGTATAGGGTTATTATGATTATTATTTTTGCATTTATCCTGCATGGAGTTCTCAGAGCTTCCTGGATCTGTGGTTTGTGGTTTGGTGTGGCATTAATTTGAGGAAATTCTCAGTTATTACCTGTTGTGTCAACTATTTCCTGTGTTCCTTTCTCTCTGTCCTTCTGGTATCCCACTATTGCATGTTAGAGTTTCTGTCATTGTCCACAGTTGTCAGATGTTCTGTTTTGTTTTCTCAATCTTTGTTCTCTTTTCCCGTAGATGTCAAGGGTTCTGTTGCGGTATTCTGTAGCTCAAAAGGCCTTTGTGGACCTTATTTTAATCCTCACAACCACTGTAAGAGGTAGCCATTCTTCAGATGATGAAACTGAGAAACAGAGAGGTTGAGACACCTGCCCAGAGTCACACAGCCAGCAAGTGGCAAAGCCAGGATTTGAATGAGCAGCACATCCGAGAACGTTGGCGTCACACCACTGGACAAGGCTGCCCGGTGGTCAGCAGCAGGGGGTCGGCGGGGCGGGGGTGGACAGGTTTGGGGGATGCTTCTGTGTCTGTCGTCTTGTGCTCTTCCGTGCTCCTTGGGCAGATTGCAATAATAGAAAATAAAAGAACCGATCAGCAAACCCTGGGACCACAGGGGAGGGCAGGGCAGGGCCATGTCAGGGGCCTCAGACCGAAGGCCAGGAGCCAAAGGCACCCCAGAGCCAAAGGCGCCCCAGGGGGGCCCGGAGACCAAGGCACCCCAGGGGGGTGGGGGCGGCTCACGCTGCCTAGTGGGAAGGTGACGAGGGGACTCAATGCTGGTGGGAAACGGCGTGGGATTGAAACGGCGTGGGGAGAAATGGGGCAGCAGGTGAGGCTGGGGGTCAGGGGTCAGCTTGCGGAGGCACCAGGTGGGGGAGGGTCTGAAAGCGTGAGCGAGGCCGGAGGTGGCAGGGGTTGGGGGACAGGCGTCTGATGCGGAGCAGGCACCAGCGTCCCTGGGCCGGGTCCAGGCTGCTGTGGGGGGTCCAGGCCGCTGCGGGGGGGTCTGAGTCGCTGAGGGGGGTCCGGGCCACTGAGGGGAGTTCCAGGCCACTGTGGGGGCTCTGGGCTGCTGTGGGGGGGGGGGTCCGGGCCGCTCTGGGGGGTCCGGGCTACTGCGGGGGACCCATGACCCTCCCTTTGTGCAGCTCGTGGGGTGCCGCGTTCAGTGTGGCTCGGCGGCAGGACGCTGGAGTGCATCCTGGGTCCTGTGCTTGGCTGCCGCCCGAGCCTCCGATTCTGCCCCCGTGAGAGGGGGCTCGGTGTGGCCGTGCCTTGTGGGGACGGTGGGAGAGTCACACACGGTGGACGGTGACACTCACACGGCTCGGCACGCGGAGGGGCTGGGCAGGGTCTGCAGCATCTTTACTGTTGTCCTCAGCGCCGCCACAAGGTTGTTGGTAAAGGCAGAATGGGAACCGGGTGCCAAAGCCACCGGTGACGTTTGGGGACAACGGCCCTGAAATGGTCGTTGAGATGGACGTGGGGGGGAGAAGCTGGTGTGATGAGCACGACCTCGGGGGTGGGGGGTCTGGGGGTGACGGCGCACGGAGCACGGAGCACGGAGGTGGACACTGGGCCTCCTCGCCTCCCGCTGTGCCGGTGACCGTTCTGGGGAGACGGAGACAGAAGTGTGGGTGCCACCCTGAGGGCGCCTCTAAGTGCAGACGTGTGTGGGGACGATGGGGTGACGGCCGGGCTTGCATCCTGGGCGTCGTCTGCAGAGAGCGCGGCCGGTGACAAGCCTGGTGTCGCGGAGCTGCCTGCGATGCCACGTTGTCCTTATTTCAGGGCCCCCCCCCCCCGTCCCGTGACTTCGGACGTCCTGCACGTGCTGAGGCCACAGCCCCGGGGACGCTGCTGGAGGCGTGTGGACGCGGCGACGGGCAGGGGAGCACGAGGGTGCGTGAGCCTCCCGGGGTGGGGTCCTCGCCGAGCAGGTGGCCGTTGCACGCGGGGTTGGCAGGGGTGACGGGGTCCTGCGCTCAGGACGTTGGCGTCTCCGTGGGAGAGTCCGGTCGCCGTCAGCACCGAGGGCCGCGGGCGGCCGGGTGGGAGTCGGGTGCGCAGCCGGGCCCGTGTGAGCTGGAAGCCGGCACGGACCTCTCCGCGTCGCCCACCTTGTCCCGGGAGCCTCCGTCCGGGGACCCCGCACGCATGTCCCCGTCTTCCGTGACGCGTCCTGGACCTGACGGTGGCTTCGATTCCAGACCGTGCGCGGGTGCGAGACGAGCGACTGGGGGGGTCTAAGCCGCGGAAGCGTCGGCATGGACCAGGCCCCCCACACTGTGGCCCCAACGCGCTGGCGGCTGCGTGCGGGGGGCTGGCACTGCCCCCCGGCCCTGACAGGCTGCTGTGCACGGTCTGCGGCCCGGTCCGGCGAGCGGATGGGGGTGCGTGCCACGGCGCCCCCGAAGGTGTGCGATGGAGCCGGCCGGCGGACGGGAGCTTCGGGGAGCTGGAAGGTGACAAAGACCTTGTGTCTGTCACACGCAGAGCGTCCACAGCCCGGTCCTGCACAGCGTGGCCTCGTCCTGAGCTGGGGGTCCCCCCGCCTGGTTCGATCTGCACGAACGGACCTGCCCTCCGCTCGTCGTGAGCCGCGCGTCCTCGGCAGATGCCAGCAAGGATGGGACAGCGTGTCTGCACGGCCCGTTCCGGGGAGAAAGCAATCGCCGCGGTGACCGCCAGCAAGAGCACGCTGGCCTTCGGGTCGGGGATCGCCGTGGTGACCGCCAGCAAGAGCACGCTGGCCTTCGGGTCGGGGATCGCCGTGGTGACCGCCAGCAAGAGCACGCTGGCCTTCGGGTCGGGGATCGCCGTGGTGACCGCCAGCAAGAGCTTGCGTGGGGGCCGCGTGGGGGCCGCGGGGGAGGCCCCGGGATTGTGCCCGGGGGCAGGGGGACGTCAGTGCCCGTGTCCTTTCCTAAGTGCCACGGGGGTCCGAGGCGACGGCGACCTCGGTGTGTCCGTCTCCAGCTCCATTCTGCCCGCAGGGACCCGGGTGCTGATCTCAGCACGGCCCCCCTTCCTCTGGTGGGGAGACCCCGACCAGCGCCCGAGGCTCCGAGTGGCCGACGCAGCGTGACGTCACACAGAAAGCCGTTCTCCCGACCGCAGCACCGGGCAGGGGACCGACGGGGACAGGGGCGCTTTGAAGCCTGCCTGCCTGTCCCACACGGGCGGCTTTGCTCCGCTCGGTGACGCACCCCGACTTCCGTGGGGGGGACGCCCCCAGAGAGGGCCTCGCAGACCCCTACCTGCCGGGCAGCGTTTCACAGGCCCGACAATCCCTGTTGTGTGACGTGTCCCGGTGTCGTGGGAGCGTCCGTCTGCCCGTCCCCTCGAGGTGGGCAAGTCCCCTCGAGGTGGCATATCCGGTGGCCTTGCAGGGTAGGAGAAGATCTTAGCACATTTATTAAACATTTTGTTGGGGTGTCCACGTGTAAACAACTGTCCTCGGGGTCGTCACAGTTCTCTGGTTTGCACCCAGGGTGACCCGTGCTGGATGACAAACCTGGGAATTCCTTGTGGGCTGAGAACGGGGGTGTGACATCTTTGTTTCTGTGCACGAGGGACTCGGCACGATCCCACAATGTGACACTTTGGGGTGGAGCAGGGACAGACAGCCAGGGCTGGGGACGCGGGGGGAGGTTCTGGTCCGTGTTGGCCGAGCGTCCCAGCCTCCAGGGGCGCCGACACAGACTCTGAGGGGGACACAGACGTGGCG